>JAZKJV010002044.1:0-289214 GCA_037367405.1 Ottelia alismoides | reverse complement strand
TCAGAAACAGACTGCAAATAAAAATACTCAGAAGAAAGTATTTCAACATTTTTCCATATACAAAATAAAGTTCAGATGATACACTGTCCCACTATAACCATTTATATGTACATCAGCTTGAAAGGAAAATATACAAAAGATTACTAACTACCTTAAAGAGTAAAGCTACTGTGGCTGGCTGGATGTCTATTATGGAAGCTGGATGAATTTTTTAAAGTCTTGCGATGGCTCATCGGCACCTGTTGGGTTTTCCATAAATCATAGGATAAAAAAATTAGCGAATGCTAAGTAACGAAGAAGAGAAATGCAAACAAATTGTGTAATTTTTCAAAAACTTGATATCACAAAAATTTTATTCCTTCTCATTAATTTAAGTCCTATTCCTTTCTATTCCACATCAGGGATTAGTCCAGGAGAACCCCACCATTCTTGGACTCCGAAGCTGTGGACCCTTCGGGATTAGAGATTGCGTTGATCTTGGTAAGCTTATGCCGTCGCACGTCGCCTCAACCAATCCCTCCAATACTACCCTGACGATTTCCTTTTCTTTTATTAAACAGGGTCTCAACCCTCAGCCTGGAAAAACAAATGAGCACACCATCCTCGAGGACTCGGTTTCTTAAAACCTCAGGCTAACATGTAATCATATAACCTAGCGGCTTTAAATACATGTTATCGTGACCCAGCCGCTATTGAACCACCCGTGCCTCCACATGGCACGGCCACATCTTCCGTCGTTCAACCTGACGATATTGACTCCCGGTACCACGCGTTGCAAAACATTCATTTCGTGCACACTTATCATAACCAGGCAACCGTATACCACCTAGGTAGGGAAACACCAATACAGATTCCTTCCGACAAACCTACAGGTTGCATGCCCGACTTGTAGTTCTACTCCCAGTCATCCTTAACGTGACACACGATCCTTATCAGGATTTGACTCAAACCACATCAATTTCCATGATGTAATTCTTTCGTTAAGTCTTCGATTTAGTACTCACATATATATATTATTCATAACCATATATATACTCGTATTTATGCCTATTTTAACTCCCAAACCCTAACTTTCAGGGACAACGCATCAATTTGATGCGTAAACATTATTTTAGTGGGAATCACAAAGCAATTCTTCAGACTTTTTCAAAAATAACCAAAATTAGGGTTCTTCGTAGCAAAGAACGCAAAATCAAGAATTTCAATAATTTCGTATGAGAACCCAACAATAAAAGGAAGGATTTCGTTACCTAATCGAGCTCTCTCTCATGTATGCAAGGCTTTATTGTGTTTCATTTTTAGAAAGGCTATTTTAAGGCTCCTGAAAAGATCGAATTCCATTTTCGTATCAAAACGCTAAGAACATGTCAAGAACGCGAAGAACGGATGAAGAACGCGAAGAACACGAAGAACGTCAAGAATATATTTTCTCTTAAAAATTTCGACAGAGTTTCCCCTTATATCGGGACATATTTCTCAGAAAATTTTGGCAGAGTTTCCCCTTATATCGGGATATATTTCTCAGAAAATTTCGGCAGAGTTTCCCCTTATATCGGGACATATTTCTCGGAAAATTTCGGCAGAGTTTCCCCTTATATCGGGACATATTTCAAAATAAAAACGAAAAGAGTTTCCTCTATAAAATCAATCGAGAGAAAAATAACAACGAAACTGAAATTTCTCAACAACAAGAGATGAAGAACCGGTAGACACCACACATCTTAGGTGAGTGAACGTATGACGAATCACAGGGTCACTGACGTGCATAGCCGCCCGCACCTAAGTAGGGTATTACACAGATTTTTTCCATCAAAATAACTATAAAAGCATAATACGAGAAATAGAAACATAAACGATGGAGAATCGGTAGACACCACGCGTCTTAGATGAGTGAACGTGTGACGAATCACAGGGTCACTGACGTGCATAGCCGCCCGCACCTAAGTAGGGTGTTACACAGATTTCTCCTCGAACCACAACAGGAAAACGAATCAGAAAGAAAGATGAATCAAGAAAAAAACTTGGAAGAACAAGAGTATGAATTGAAAGCTTAGCTTACGAAGCAAACTAAGAGAGGGTCGTACCTTTCTCCTTCTCATTCTCCCGGCAGCGCTTCGCTAGCGCTCCTCCCTCGCCTCCCACTCCTCCTCCCGACCTCTCGACCCTAGCCCTTAGGGTGGTGGTGGTAGTGGAAGTCGTAGAGAATGAATGGGTAGGGGTTTATTTATAGGCCCCAGAAAACCACTAACCATGGTTAGAAAACCATGGTTTAGACCTTAACCATGGTTTAGTGGCCCATGGTTTTGGCCCATGGTTTTAGCCAAAACTTATCCCAAACTTGGGTCTTAAGTTAGAACATTCTAGAGGATTCTAGATTAGCTAATGATGCTTAATTAACACTAATCATGATTAACTTTCAGTAATCGCCATTTAACTTTCGCGGCTTACGCTTATCTTTTGTTAACTATTGATTAGTGTTTACTAATGATCATTAGCGGTTTCCAATCCATCATTAGTTTTTTCAATCATGTTAAATTAGTCTTAATGACAGTCATTATGGGTTAATGATATCTTAGCCTTCCTTACTTCTCTTTCTTCCGAAAATCATAACAATTCGAAACGAAGTCCGATTCACACGAAACAAATTTCGTTGATTTTCTCTTGACGAGCCGGGTCTTATTATATAGAATCCAAGATATACCAAGTTCAAGGCTTCACAATTATAACAACCTTAAAGGAAGTCTCGTCCTCGAGACTAGAAATGCAGGCATAACAACCTTAAAAAGGACTGAAACCATAACAACCTTAAAGAGAATGAACGTCCTTTCATTTATAATGACATATACATGATATACAGTGTTATTACTCAAACAAGTACGGGTATTTCTCTCTCATTTCTGTCTCAGGTTCCCATGTGGCTTCTTCAGACTCCTCGTTCCGCCACAATACTTTAACTAGAGGCACCTCTTTGTTTCTCAACTTCTTGATATCCCTTTGAAGTATTTGCATAGGTGTCTCTTGGTATGTCAAGTCTGTCTCAACATGTAAATCATCATAACTTATCTTATTCTCTGGATCTCTAATGTACTTTCTCAGGTTTGATACATGAAATACATCATGTATTGCCGAAAGATGTGGAGGAAGTGCAAGTCTATAGGCAACTTTTCCAATCCGTTGAATAATTTCAAAGGGACCCACGAACCTGGGTGCTAACTTCCCATGCAAACCAAACCTCTGCACATCCTTCATAGGTGATACTTTAAGAAATACAAAGTCACCTACCTCAAATTCAAGGTCTCTTCGCCTGGTATCACTATAACTTTTCTGGTGACTCTGGGCAGTTAATAGTCTTTTTCTAGCAAGTTCTACAGCTTCCCGTGTCTCCTGAAGTCTATCTGAATCATAAAGGTTCTTTATTCCGACCTCTTGCCAACACAAAGGAGTAGTACACCTTCGTCCATATAGTGTTTCAAATGGTGCCATGCCAATGCTTGTATGGTAACTATTATTGTAGGTGAATTCTACAAGAGGCAAATGTTTAATCCACGTTCCCTTCCATTGTAATGCACATGCTTGTAGCATATCCTCTAGTGTCTGAATCGTACGTTCTGACTGACCATATGTTTGTGGATGATATGCTGTGCTTAAGCATAACTGTGTACCTAAGGCTTTCATGAAGTTATCCCAATAGTGTGAGGTGAATCGTGAATCTCGATCGGAAACTACTTCCTTTGGGATACCATGGAGGCGAATCACATGCGTAATATATAACTCAGCAAGCTGGTCTGGAGTGAAAGATAAGCTTATCGGAATAAAGTGTGCTGCCTTTGTCAAACGATCTATTATAACCCAGATACTATCTTTACTACCAGTCATCTGAGGTAAGCCAGTAACGAAGTCCATGGAAATGCTTTCCCATTTCCATTCAGGTATAGGGAGGGGTTGCAATAATCCTGGTGGCTTTTGGTGTGAAGCCTTTACCTGCTGGAAAGTGAAACATGAATTCACAAACTCAGCAACATCTTTCTTCATTCCCGGCCACCAAAAGTATGAATGAAGATCTTTATACATCTTCGTAATTCCTGGATGAATAGATAATCTAGAACAATGAGCTTCACGTAAAATGTCTTTCCTCAGTTCAGGTATGTCTGGTACACAAGCTCTGTGATGGTTATATAGTAATCCATTGTTGAGTCGGAAAATTCAAGGACGGAAATTAATTGGTAGTGAAAAGTGTCGTTGTTATTCCCCAAAATCCCGCATCAACAAAAGATTTTTTTCTATTTTTGCTACTTATTAACCTGTATAGCGGACAGGGTCGAACTCGGGGAGGCTACAATTCCCGAGGGTTATTCAATTAATTGAAAATCAATCAAGAGAAAACAGGAATCTCAAAGGACAACTATCCTTGGTTTTTGTGATTTTTTAATATTTTTATTTTTTTTAATTTCTAATTTTTTTATATTTTCTGATTTTTAAATTTTTAGTGATTTTGATTTTGCAAATTTTTTAATTTTCAAAATAATGCGAAGAAATAGGAACAAAGATCAAGAATATACACACACCAACTCATTTTGCAATTTTCAATTATGCCAAAATGCTCAGAAAAATCCAAAGAAAATATTTTTGGGTTTTAAAAGTTTTTGAAATGTTTTTAAGAATTTTTGTGTAATTTTCAGATATTTTTGTATTTTTCTAAAAAATCAAACAGTGAGAAAATAAGAAAATGTGCACAGCCTGGAGTAATTTGCAATTTAAAAATCTTTCAAATGCCCAAAACTCGTGGCAATTATTTTTAAGACAAACTAGAAACCATTATCTACAAACAGGAACTGAAATCACAATTTTTTGATTTTTGTAGAATTTTTTATGATTTTTATAAGATTTTTGATGTTTTTCAATTTTTTGGGTTTTATAAATAATTAATGCGTGAAAATTGGTCAGAAATTAAAAGACAATGAATACAATTACTCTAAATTTTTAGAAGTTTTGGAGCTATTTTCGAATTTTTATGAATTTTCGAATTTCAAGAAGACAAAAAGGCACTGTTTTGATTTTTTTAATAATAAGAAATGATCACCAAATGCAATGAAAAATTTATGCTAGGAAGATCATCACATCAGGAGCATATCACAATTTTTGCAAAATTTTTGGATGACAAATAACATGTATTTCAATCAAAGATCATGCAAATTCAATGTTCTGCACTTCAGGACTAAATTGTAAATAAGCAAAAGTTTTGGACTGAAATATAAAGGTTCAATCTTTTTGTCTCAGATAAATAATAAAAATAAATCACAAGATAGAAAGCACAATTTTACCAATATAACATGTGCATGTCATGTGCTTGAAGAGGCAGGGATGTTTCTGCAAATCTGAATACTTGTAGGGACTTGAATGTAATTTCCCCAAATAAATTAATGACCTGGCGGGTCTTCGTTGTGATTTTGAAAACCTCAGAGGGCTTGATTGTAATTTCCCCTTTTTTTAATGAATCAAAAGCCAAACCCTAGTGCTTTGGGTTTCTTCGTTCAGGTTACTTCAATCACAAGGGTCAAGAGGAACGACCGCCGCCCCTTGCTTCTTCTCCACGCAAGGGCAGCGGCGATGGAGGAGAAGGACGTACGGCTGGAGTGCGGGGCCGCGGCTTCAAGGATGTCGTGGGTGGCGTGCTGGTGATCGCGCTGCGGTGGAGAGGGCGTGACTGGGCGGAGGGCCAGGCCTCGGCTGAAGGAGAGGCGCCTGGTGGCGCGTGTGGCCGCGCGTGGCTGCGCGTGGCGGCGCGGCTCGATGGAGGGGCGTGGCGCTGCGCCGCTGGGCCACGGCCAGGAGGAAAGGGGCGGCGGCGGCGCGTCTGCTTAGAGGATGGAGTCGACAACGGTGTGGGGCGGCCCGCTGGAGGTTGGTCGCGGGGCCTCAAGGAGGAGGGGCGGCGGCGCCTGTGGGCAGCCGTCCCTCGTTGTTTTTGTTTTTTTGTTTTTTTTGTGTTTTTATTGTATGTAAACAGGGAATGAATGAAAAACTTTTTTTTTATAAATCCAAAAATCAGAAAAGAAAGTTAATTTTTTTATTTTTTTGTTATTTTTTTGTAATGTTCTCCTGCAAAACAAATGTTAGATAAAGAAGAGATAACAATTTTTTATTATTTTTTTATTAATGAATGTTAGAGAAAGAAAAATTTTATTTATCTACAAACTCGGAAAGTGAATGGGGATTCGGCAAAAAATGAGGAATCGAATCCGATCTCCGGCCACTGTACGCGGCCGAAGTTGAGAGATCGTGGACGATAGAATAGAACGCGGAAAGATTGAGAAGATGAGATGAAAAATCGAGTCGATGGCGGATAAAAATCGTGGTGGATTTTCTTAAGATCTAGAAGAACAAAATGACGATAAAAAAATTACGAAGACTAAACTAAGATTAAACTAAGATAAAATGCGAAGAAAAATTTGGATCTCACCTTATGAGTGGAAAATGAACCGTGATCGCCTCGACAAGGCCGACTCGCTGTCACCGGATGGCTTGGAGGCTAGGCAACTTCCTCGACGAAATTTCTCTCGGAGATCGGGCTCCTCTCTCTAAAGATTGATCAGGTTGGAATGAGGGAGATGGAGCCATATAAATAGAAAAGAGAGACATTTGAATTTTTGAATTTTTGGATAAGAAGATAAGAGAGATTTTTTTGGTGGAAGAGATAACATGAGAGATAAAATAGAAAGATAAAATTATTTACAAAATTATCTAATTTTTTTGAATTTTCGTCACTTTATTTATTTGAATTAAAAAATGTTATTTTTTTATTTTTTATGATGGTTAGTTAAAAATAGCAACTATATACATGTACTATATACATATATGACATTATATATAAGGATAAATGGGGAAATTAGCCTCTCTTTTTTTTTAAGAATTTTATTAATTAATTTTTTTATTTTTATTTTTGTTTTAAGTAATTAGTAAAAATATTTACAAATATATATACAAATACAGTATACACAAAATACAAGGGAAAATTGCACAAACCACTCCAGAAAACTGACTTTTCAACCGTAACTCCAAAAATTATAAAATCATAGTCATTTTGAAGATAATTTAATTTAGAATTCAATGGAAGTGATATTTGTTAATTTGAGATCATATGGAGCCGGAATTGATCTTTCAATTAGTGCTTAGTGGCTTTTTCCAAGTGTGGCTACTTTTATTCTGTACATGATTTAATTGTGCAATCAGTTTTATTAATTAGGACCCATTTTTATTTACAACTTTGATTTTGAATGTTATTTGATTTGGGGTCAATTAAAGTACAAATAAATTAGTGTTAGTTTTATACAGATATACACAAAATAAGTGAGAAACACATTTTTTTGAATTTTCTGGTTGAGGACCCTATCTCCCCCTACTTTATTCCTGGTCGATCAGGTCAAGTCTTGACCTTCTCTCGGGGTTCGGGTCATCCTGTATACAGTCTTCCTTTTTTTGTTTTCTTTTCTTTATTTTTCCTTTCTTTCTTTATTTATTTATTTTAGGTTCAAATTAGTAAGAAATGTACAATATTTACACACAAATGCAAGTTAGTAAGAATATGGAGTTAGCGTTATATGCAGGTGTTTTATAAGGGATTTTAAGCTAAAATAAATGAATAAAAATGACGAATCGCAGATTCATCATCCCCCTATGATTTACCTTTGCTAGTCCCTTAGCAAACACTTATTTGAAAGAATAAGTGAAGAAGAAAAAGAAAGGGAAAATAAAGAAAGTAGGACAATATTGAGTATTAAACTTATCTTCATAAAATTGTAGTTTGGAGCTCTGTCGGACCTTTGGATTATTTGTGTGTCGGAACTTCTGTGAGACTTAGGATTTTAAAACCAACAGCCTTCAAGTTCTACACATCATTGTCACAGTTTTGGCCCAGGAAGTCATCTTAGATCGATCCTCTTCCCAAAGCATACCCTATGAACATTGAATAATTGACTCATGTGTGTGAAAAATTTTAGCTCTTCCCATCCAGAATGCCGGACTACCATGCAAATCTCCTCTCCAATAACTCGTCCTCGGGGAGTCAGGTATTTCCTTCTAAGGTCTGTCGTGCTGTGTTCACAATCGAATTAGGGGAGAAGTTAGAAGAATGAGAAAAGAACTGGAGGGTGGTTTGGTGTAGTCACCTCTCCTTGTGAAGCTGGCCAGTGTAGCCGAGTCTCCACCAAGATCTGCAGGTTTTCTTGAAGCTTGGACCTTTTTGGTCAGATTTTTATTTGGTAGTAGCTTCTTTGTATTTGGAGTTTTGGTGGTTCTGCTTGGATCTTGTTGTGCCCCTACGGGTATAGAATCTTTTTTTTCCGTACATGTTTTGGGGTCTTAGAAAAAATTGTGCCCAGCCGTCCATCCCTTTTCCGAAGCTTTATTTCAACCCGTACTCCGGTCTTTAGATTTCCACGCTACCAGAAAAGAAACTCATACAGTCTTCCAACATCCCGTCTGAGTTGAGCTAAGTGCATAGTGCAGGAGTACAAATTAATTCACTATTCCAGAGTTGTACCCAGAATGAAGAGACCAGGTTAGACACTAAGAGTCAAATGCTACACATTGTCATGTGGAACTCAAAGAATTAAGTCAAAGACCTGAAGCTTCTAAAATCCTATTTCTCGGTGAAGTTCCTCTAAGAATTAGGTGGATTAAGGTCCAACTAAGCTCCATTCTTCAATTTTATTCCAGACATAGTTTAAATATCAATACTATCCAGAAAAATGCACATGCAAATGCAGACTATGAACAATGCAGAGAGTTTTTTTTAAAAGAATGATGCACATGTGAAAAGAACCATTTTTAAACAATTTTCTAATTTTGAACTTTTTATGGATTTTTGGAGAAAAATGCAGATGTGAAAGAAAGTTTTTTTATGCAAATTTTTATGATTTTTGGTTTTGTAGTTTTTTTAAAGGAGAAAGGGTTAGTAATATATACAAGTATATACAAGAGACTTTTTTTTGTTTTTTTTGTTTGTTTTTTTGTTTGTTTGTTTTTTGTTGTTTTTTTGTTTTTTTGTTGTTTTTTTGTGTTTGTTTTTTTATGTTTTTTTTACACACGTGGATTTTACAAAATATACACATAACCCCCCAAATAAATGTATTTAAAAGTACGAGTTATGTCTAAAGTATATATACAATATATACGACACCCCCTATACTTAGCTCGAACTATGTCCTCATAGTGATCAGAGAGCGACAAAGGAAGACATAACTCGTGCTAAGCAAAGAAAGGTGAAAAGACTCCTATGCTACAACGACTCAAAGAAAAAGATGAAGAGAAGTTGGTGATCCCCCCTATACTTAGGATCAGGTAATCCTAAGTATAGTGGAATGTACAAAGGGAAAAACCAATGAAGAGAATGTACAGACTTACAAAGACACGATATGAACAACATCACCCCCCCTATACTTAGGGTAAAGTATCCCTAAGTATAGGCAACAACAAGGGTGATAAACAGGACGAATATGAACAACACAAATCCTTCACCCCCTATACTTAGGATAAAGCACATCCTAAGTATAGCATACACACACACACACACGAAATAGGGGTGATAGATAAAACGGGAGAAGACAGAGTGAAACGAAAGGATATACAAGAGGTGTTGAGCTTATGTATCGGACGCAGAAGGTGGAATCAAAAGATCATCGTCTGATACCAAAGATATAGAATCCACAACGGACAGGAATGTATCATGATCTAGATATGGCTTCAGCAACTGTCCGTTCACAACAAATGGCTGTGCGTCAGATGACAATCCAGATATGACAATACTCCCATTGTCACGCACAGCTCTCACGATGAACGGTCCTGACCACTTGCTTTTCAATTTTCCTGGGAATAACTTCAACTTAGCATCAAATAACCAAACTTTCTGATCAGGGGAGAAAGTCTTTCTTCGAATGTGTTTATCATGCCAGCGTTTGACTTTCTCCTTATACATAAGTGAATTATCATATGCAAAGTCTCGGAATTCCAGTAATTTATTCAAATCCAACTTCCTGTTCTTTCCTCCTTTCTCATAATCTAAATTGCATACACTGAGTGCCCATAAAGATTTGTGAATTAATTCCACTGGCAGGTGGCAAGGCTTTCCATATACCAATCTGTAGGGAGACATACCCAAAGGAGACTTGTACGCCGTCCGATAAGCCCATAGAACTGAATCAAGCATCTGGGACCAGTTCTTCCTATCTGCACGTACAAGTTTTGCAATATCGTTTTGATCTCCCTATTTGAAATTTCTGCCAAGCCATTAGTTTGAGGGTGGTAAGGAGACGCAACTCTGTGCTCAATAGCGTACTCCTTCACAAGCTTCTTTACATCTCTATTAATGAAATGGCTTCCCCCATCTGAAATCAATATTTTGGGAATACCGAACCACGCAATAATATGGTCCTTAAGAAAGGAACACATCGTACGACTATCTGCGGTTCGGGTGGGGATAGCCTCCACCCATTGACTAACATAATCCACGGCGAGCAGGATGTACTGAAATCCCTGACTGACAGGAAATGGGCCCATGAAGTCTATGCCCCAAGCATCAAAAACATCAGAAATCTGTATATATCTTAGGGGCATGGTATCTTTGGAACCAACTGTTCCTCCCATTTTCTGACAATCAATACAACCTCGAACATACTCTGTAGCATCCTTAAACAATGTGGGCCACCATAGGCCACTCTGTAAAACCTTTGCTGCCGTGTATTTCCCCGAATGATGCCCACCGGATTCTAGCTTATGACAGTGCTCAAGTACACTGGTGTATTCCTCCTGAGGAATGCACCTTCTCCAGATACAATCCGCACCCTCACGAAATAGGTACGGATCCTCCCACTGGTAATAATGAATCTCTGATAGAAATCTGTCTACCTTGTACTTCGGCCAATCTTGTGGAACTTTCTTGGAGACAAGATAGTTCACAATATCAGCATACCATGGAAGCGAGTCCACAGATAAAATGGACTCATCTGGAAAGGTTTCAGAAATAGGAATCATGTTCTGCTCAGAAGTCTCTGTGTCTGTGATACGGGAAAGGTGATCTGCCACACATTTTTCACTCCAGGTTTATCTCGTATCTCTAAATCAAATTCTTGGAGAAGAAGGATCCATCTGATAAGGCGTGGTTTAGCATCCTTCTTTGCCTGTAAGTATCGTATGGCAGTGTAATCCGTGTATATAATCACGTGTGAACCAATGAGGTAAGATCTGAACTTTTCTAGACCAAATACAACTGCTAACATCTCCTTCTCTGTAACTGTATAATTCCGTTGTACTTCATCCAGAGTCTTGCTAGCATAGTGTATAGCAAATGGTACCCCATCCCTTCTCTGTCCTAAGACTGCTCCAACTGCGAAATCTGATGCATCCGTCATGATCTCAAAGGGAAGAGACCAATCAGGTGGCTGTAAGATAGGAGCACTAGTAACCATTTCTTTCATTTGATTGAATGCAAGGAGAACTTTCTCATCGACAATAAAATCAGTCTCCTTACACAAAAGCTCCGTCAAAGGTCTGGCGATTTTGCTGAAGTCCTTTATGAATCGCCTATAGAATCCTACGTGTCCCAAAAATGACCTCAACTGCTTCAAATTCTGCGGTGGATCTAACTTGGAAATCACATCAATCTTAGCCGGGTCGACCTCCATACCATGTTTTGGAGATGACATGGCTCAATACAATCCCCATTAGTCACCATAAAGTGACTCTTCTCCCACGAGAGCACTAGGTTTACCTCACAACAACGTTGAAGAACTCGGTCTAAATGAGCAAGACATGTGTCAAAACTATCCCCGTAGACCGAGAAATCGTCCATGAAGACTTCAAGAAAATTACCCACCATGTCGGCGAAAACGGCCAACATACACCTTTGAAATGTAGCGGGGGCGTTACACAATCCAAAGGGCATCCGTCTAAAGGCGTAAGTGCCAAACGGACAAGTGAAAGTAGTTTTCTCCTAATCCTCAGGAGCGATAGCAACTTGGTTGTATCCCGAGTACCCATCCAAGAAGCAAAAGAACTCTTTCCCTGCCAACCTCTCAATAATCTGATCAATAAAGGGCAGTGGAAAGTGATCCTTCTTAGTAGCTGAGTTCAGGCGTCGGTAATCTACACAGACACGCCATGAAGTAGGTACCCGGGTCGGAATCTCCTCACCACGGTCATTCTTTACGATCGTAATCCCAGATTTCTTTGGGACCACATGTAAAGGGCTGACCCATTTGGAATCCGAAATGGGATATATAAAACCAACATCACACCATTTCTTGATCTCCTTCATGACAACCTCCCTTAGATTTGGATTTAGACGGCGCTGGCATTCACGGGAGGGTTTACAATCATCCTCTAGGTAGATATGATGCGAGCACAACGCTGGATTGATCCCATGGAGATCCGAGATATTCCATCCTATGGCCTTGCGGTTTCTCTCAAGAACCTCTAGCACGCGAGATTCTTGTTTAGCGGTCAACTACGAGCTGAGGATGACCGGAAACATTTGGGGGGGACCCGCAAGGAAGGCATATTTCAACGTTGATGGTAAAACCTTGAGCTCAGGTGGGGTCTGAATCGTCTCTGTGATAACCTCTACTACTGTACTGATAGACGGTATGTGATCTATGCTCTGTAGACTATCCACCTTGGCTATCGACGACTCAGTAAATAGAATATCTGATAGATCTGCGATAAATGATCTTTGCTCAGAGAGGAATGGCTCATCAATATGTTCAATATTATTATCAACGAAAGGCTCAGATATCTCAGCAATAATCTCAGAAAGATGTCTCTCATCTGTGCATAAATCAGGAAATTCAATGAATGGCTCAAATATCTGGACCTCAGAACTCTGCTCAAACTGCTCATCGGCAACTATCTCAATTGGACCACTAAGGGAGCTCATGTCGACTGTGCTTTCCAGAGAGTCCTTTTGGGGAAAAGACTCCTGTGTATCTATAAAATCCGTGAAAAGGTCCGTCTCTTTGAATTCAGCAAGAAAATCACAGTCATCTGGTTCTGATATTGCTTTCTCTGTATCATCTGTTGCTGGTGGCGGTGATGGTTTAGGATCAGAGATCGTCTCAATTTTCACCTTGTCACTATGAGAGTGAAAGATGATCTCTCCAGTACCATAATCAACTGCTGCTTCGGCCGTTCGGAGGAACAGTCGACCTAGTATGATCGGGGTATGGAGTAACGGTGCAGAGGTGTCCATATCCATGACAACGAAATCGACAAGGAATTTCATTTTCTGCACCGTTACAATAACGTCCTCTAAAATGCCTCTTGGCCTCTTAATCGATCTATCGGCAAACTGAAGGATCATTCTGGTAGTTTTAAGAGGCCCTAACTGGAATTCAGTTAATAGAGAGGAAGGCATGAGATTAATGGAGGAACCGCTATCGAGAAGAGTACGATCAAATTCTTGATCAAAGATATGGCAACGGATGTGAGGTGCTCCCTTGTCTTTCTTTTTCGGCGGAAGGTTGCTGATGGCATGAACTGTGACCATGGTCAAGATGTGTTTCTCTATTTCCTTTCGTCTGTTCTTCCTTGGTTGACGCTTTTGGGTACATGCCTCTTTCATTCCCTTTTTTACTGTAGGCATGTATTCCATGGCTTTTAGTAGTGGCATCTTTAAAAAGATATTCTATAAGATCTCAACCACTCCAGGATCAGATAGTGCTATTTTTAATTTTTGATTTTTTTTAGCTTTGAGAGCAGAAGGAAATGGCACAGAATCAGAATAAACATGCAAACGTTCATTTCCTTTATTCAGAATGGAATCATCATGTACAAGAGGACAACTAGAATCAGTCTGTATAGTGTTGTCCAATCTAGGTGAAGGAAAAACAGAATCTAAAACAGAACGGGATGCTGCTGCTGGTGAAGAGGAAGAATCTGCGACTGGTATATTCTCCCTTGCTGACGGTGATCTGCATCTGTTTGGTGAAGGTGGTGGTGAAGGCGGTGAAACTCCAGATGTGGGTGCTGCTATACTGGGCCTCTCGACTATTGGTGAAGGAGATGATGTAGAAGATGATGCTCTCTCAGTGGACCGATCTCCCAACCCCAACTGTTGCGTAGGCAGCTGCAATCTCCTACCGCTCCTGAGATGAATGGTGTCAGATAAACATGTAAAATCAAGGGACATACCTGTCTCGGGGGTGGGTGGGCTTTTAGCTACCTGCTCTTTGCGTTTGAAATTATTGGGGTTGGCTTCAACCTGTGCTGGAATTAGTGTCTTGGTGGTAGTCAGGTCATCAATCCGCTGAGTCAGTTCATTCATGTTCTTCATAATCAATGCAAGTTGATCCAGTGGTGGATTGACTGAAGGGGCCTCAGGTTGCTCATTGGCTGGCTGTCGCTGAGACTGATAGTGCGGAGGCTGTTGGTACCCATACGGATTCCGGTAATGAGGAGGAGGGGGGAAGGATACTGTCCATAATATGCAGTCTGTTGCTGGTTCGGCTGAGGGAAATACATGGACTGCTGCTGTGGCTGGCCTTGTCTCCAGTTTTGGAACTGAGGTGGAGACTGATACTGAGGCTGGAACTGCTGGTGCTGGTACTGGTACTGCTGCTGCGGTATGCCTCCTTGAAGCTGGTGGGTGGGCCTCTGACCCTACTGTGAACCCAACTGGCCTTGCCCTGACGGACGGGGCTGGTTTCGCTCACGGTCGAACCAGATACCATTCACCTCATGAATGACAGGTGGAGGTGGAGACTGCTGCTCAGGAATGTAGGCCACTTCTTGTTGGTACGGAACTATCTGATGTGCATGCTGCTGAGCTTGATCAGGTGTCTGCACGTAGTAGACATGCTGGACTGTAGATGGTCCTCTGCTATTTTGCTGAGTGGAAGGAGTCTGCTCCCTAGTAGAGGGGTCTACTGCTGCATTCGTATTGTGGATTGCACTGATTGTACTCACAAGAAGTTCCAAATGCTTTGTTATCTCATCCAGCTTATCCAGGTTCTTCGTCCTCTGCTCGATCACATGAAGCTTATCGAGCTCCTTGGATCGCTTCTCAATAATGTCTACTTTGGATAGGTGGTTTCCAATGATAGCCAAGTCTATGCTATCCACCTTATCCACTTCTTGTATTGCCGACATTTTGACATCCTTGTGGGGTACTACAGGGGCGGTGACAGGGTGCTTCTGAAAAGCACGTGAAGAAGAAAGAGCTGCTGAACTTTCTGCCATCTCCTCAAAAATTTGATAAAGGACATCCTCGTCCTTGTTAAAGTGGCTTCCCCCACAAGCGGCATCTACCAGCTTCTGATTCTCAATGCTTAAACCCCCAAAGAAGTTTTGTATAAGACTGGTCTTTGGAATATCATGATGGGGGCATTTCTCCGTCAGATCTTTGAAACGTTCCCACGCCTCGTGAATAGGCTCTTGGGGCATCTGGGAGAAATTGGCAATCAGGGATCGCATTTGGTTGAGTCGTCCAAGTGGATAATACTTGTTCAGAAATGCAGATCTCAACTCTTCCCAAGTGGTGACAACCTTCCCCAAGTGATTTAACCAGTACAAGGCTTTTCCCATCAGGCTGAATGGAAAGGCGGTCATCTGCACTACCTCTAATGGGATGTTTGGGTAGTGTACTGTTCTACAAATGCGATCGAACTGCTGGAGGTGTATATAAGGTTCTTCATTAATATTTCCATGGGATATTGGGAGAAGAGGTAAAATAGTTGGCTTAAGCTCAAAATGCCCATGAACCGCAGGGATTTGTATCCACGAATTTGTCTGCCCTGCCCCTGGATTATAAGCATCTTTGAGTGTAGGCTTAGGCTCTACATGAGGTTCTTCTCCATTCCCACCTCCAGGGTTTCTGTTATCCCCCCTCTCCTGTCTTCTCTTTCTTGTCTTATCTCGAGAATCATCTCTCTCAATGTGCTTGGAACTTAGCCTGCTCTGTTAACTGTGCTTGGATTGATTGAATGGAGGCTAACATGGTACTGTTGATCTCGCTTTGTTCCGACATAGCTCCCTTTCCCTTTGGTGGCATTAAGTATTCGGCTTCTGACTCTGAAAATGTATATGCCACTCGATTAGTGCTCAGAATTGATGGAGTCTCAGATATTAATTCGAGATTAAAGCCAATCTCAAATAGTGGATTTATGGATGTTGTGAATTTTGAAGTGGGGAAAGAGGAATATTCGTGAAGTGAGTCTCCCCGAATAGAAGGTGAACGGCTCGGAGCGTAGAATGAGTTCGCGGAGTCCGAACGAGAAATACTCCGGGCCGACATCTTCGAAATCAATAGGCAGGATGCGAGAGCACGAATGTCAATGCAAGAGTGAAAGTAAATGAAGGCGCAAATTGCGCAGAAGGATCTTTAGCACTAACAAGCAAACACAATACAAACCCCCAGTTCACCAACTCAACTCAATGTGAAGACCGTGAAGGTTCGGTCAATTATCTTGTTGATTTTAGAGTTTGGTGATAATTACAAAGTTGTACAAACACTTAGGCTGAATTATGGGATTTGGGCACTAACCTTAGTGTGTGCGCGAGCAAGTAAAAACGAATACAATGAGGGGGTTACTCTCCCCAAGACAATGGTTTTTCTTTGTATTTTTTTAGGGTCGAGTTTTCTTTAGCAGTCCCGGTTTTAGGCAGTTGTCACTTGGTTAAGATATTTTCAAAGAATCGCCTACCGAGTGTCCAATTTCCTTTTTAACTTATGTGAGTGAAAACAAGGAAGGAGATCGGAAATGTCAATGCGCGATTAAAAACGATGATGCATGCAGGGGTTAGAGATGCGTACCTTGTCGCCAGCACTCTACATACAAGTGATCCGCGCAGAATTTAAATACAGAAAATAAACTAACCTATATGCAAATGCAAGTGAACCGTCCTAGATGATAACTTCTATTAACGTACAAGAACAAGTTAATCTGACTAAGTCCAAATTACGATCTACTCTATAGGCACAGAAATTCTTGTTTAGGGTGTTTGGACCTAATTAATTACCTGGCTCAAGCAAATTAATTAAAGCAATCAATCGGTGGCTTTCGAAATCCCGAAAAACAAAGAAAATAAAGGCGATGAAAACAAAACCGATGAGGCCCCCCAAGTGCACCGGCACTTGGCGAAATAGACCCCGCAACAAATGAATGTCCGTTTACAAGAGTTCAAATGCTAGAAAATAAAGACTCTCTCTCTCTTTTTCTTTTTCTCTCTTTTTTCCGTCTCTTTCAATTTTCTTCTCCTCTTCTCACACTTTCCTGCGGCTTGGTGAAGAATCAAGCCGCCTCCACGTCGCTTGGGTGCTTAGGCTCTCCTAGGATCGCCTCCTTCGCTCCGCGGGTCCTCGCAAGAAAAAGAAAAGAGAATGTGTAAGAAACACAATTTTCAAATATGAGAAAATGATGAAATAAATGCAATGGGTTATGGAACAATGGAATAATGTGGCAAACAGATAAACAGGTATTTACAACCAAGAATAGCAGGTCAAAAAAGAAACCTAGCTACCCTCGCCGTGCCTCCCCGGCAACGGCGCCATTTTGTTGAGTCGGAAAATTCGAGGATGAAAATTAATTGGTAGTGAAAAGTGTCGTTGTTATTCCCCAAAATCCCGCGTCAACAAAAGATTTTTTTTCTATTTTTGCTACTTATTAACCTGTATAGCGGACAAGGTCGAACTCAGGGAGGCTACAATTCCCGAGGGTTATTCAATTAATTGAAAATCAATCAAGAGAAAACAGGAATCTCAAAGGACAACTATCCTTGGTTTTTGTGATTTTTTTAATATTTTTATTTTTTTTAATTTCTAAATTTTTTATATTTTCTGATTTTTAAATTTTTAGTGATTTTGATTTTGCAATTTTTTTTTAATTTTCAAAAATAATGCGAAGAAATAGGAACAAAGATCAAGAATATACACACATCAACTCTTTTGCAATTTTCAATTATGCCAAAATGCTAAGAAAAATCCAAAGAAAATATTTTTGGGTTTTAAAAGTTTTGAAATGTTTTTAAGAATTTTTGTGTAATTTTCAGATGTTTTTGTATTTTTCTAAAAATCAAACAGTGAGAAAATAAGAAAATGTGCACAGCCTGGAGTAATTTGCAATTTAAAAATCTTTTAAATGCCCAAAACTCCTGGCAATTATTTTTAAGACAAACTAGAAATCATTATCTACAAACAGGAACTGAAATCACAAATTTTCGATTTTTGTAGATTTTTTTATGATTTTTATAAGATTTTTGATGTTTTTCATTTTTTTGGGTTTTATAAATAATTAATGCGTGAAAATTGGTCAGAAATTAAAAGACAATGAAATACAATTACTCTAAATTTTTAGAATTTTTGGAGCTATTTTCGAATTTTTATGAATTTTCGAATTTCAAGAAGACAAAAAGGCACTGTTTTTGATTTTTTTAATAATAAGAAATGATCACCAAATACAATGAAAAATTTATGCTAGGAAGATCATCACATCTGGAGCATATCACTATTTTTGCAAAATTTTTGGATCACAAATAACATGTATTTCAATCAAAGATCATGCAAATTCAATGTTCTGCAGTTCAGGGACTAAATTGTAAATAAGCAAAAGTTTTGGACTGAAATATAAAGGTTCAATCTTTTTGCCTCAGATAAATAATAAAAATAAATTACAAGATAGAAAGCACAATTTTACCAATATAACATGTGCATGTCATGTGCTTGAAGAGGCGGGGATGTTTCTGCAAATCTGAATACTTGTAGGGACTTGAATGTAATTTCCCCAAATAAATTAATGACCTGGCGGGGTCTTCGTTGTGATTTTGAAAACCTCAGAGGGCTTGATTGTAATTTCCCCTTTTTTTAATGAATCAAAAGCCAAACCCTAGTGCTTTGGGTTTCTTCGTTCAGGTTACTTCAATCACAAGGGTCATGAGGAACGGCCGCCGCCCCTTGCTTCTTCTCCACGCAAGGGCAGCGGCGATGGAGGAGAAGGACGTACGGCTGGAGTGCGGGGCCGTGGCTTCAAGGATGTCGTGGGCGGCGTGCTGGTGATCGCGCTGCAGTGGAGAGGGCGTGACTGGGCGGAGGGCCAGGCCTCGGCTGAAGGGGAGGCGCCTGGTGGCGCGTGTCGCGCGCGCGTGTGGCCGCGCGTGGCGGCGCGGCTCGATGGAGGGGCGCGGCGCTGCGCCGCTGGGCCACGGCCAGGAGGAAAGGGGCGGCGGCGGCACGTCTGCGCAGAGGATGGAGTCGGCAACGGTGTGGGGCGGCCCGCTGGAGGTTGGTCGCGGGGCCTCAAGGAGGAGGGGCGGCGGCGCCTGTGGGCAGCTGTCCCTCGTTGTTTTTGTTGTTTTTGTTTTTTTTTGTGTTTTTATTGTATGTAAACAGGGAATGAATGAAAAACTTTTTTTTATAAATCCAAAAATCAGAAAAGAAAGTTATTTTTTTATTTTTTTGTTGTTTTTTTTGTAATGTTCTCCTGCAAAACAAATGTTAGATAAAGAAGAGATAACAATTTTTTATTATTTTTTTATTAATGAATGTTAGAGAAAGAAAAATTTTATTTATCTACAAACTCGGAAAGTGAATGGGGATTTGGCGAAAAATGAGGAATCGAATCCGATCTCCGGCCACTGTACGCGGCCGGAGTTGAGAGATTGTGGACGATAGAATAGAACGCGGAAAGATTGAGAAGATGAGATGAAAAATCGAGTCGTTGGCGGATAAAAATCGTGGTGGATTTTCTTAAGATCTAGAAGAACAAAATGACGATAAAAAAATTGCGAAGACTAAACTAAGATTAAACTAAGATAAAATGCGAAGAAAAATTTGGATCTCACCTTATGAGTGGAAAATGAACCGTGATCGTCTCGACAAGGCCGACTCGCTGTCACCGGACGGCTTGGAGGCTAGGCAACTTCCTCGACGAAATTTCTCTCGGAGATCGGGCTCCTCTCTCTAACGATTGATCAGGTTGGAATGAGGGAGATGGAGCCATATAAATAGAAAAGAGAGACATTTAAATTTTTGAATTTTTGGATAAGAAGATAAGAGAGATTTTTTTGGTGGAAGAGATAACATGAGAGATAAAATAGAAAGATAAAATTATTTACAAAATTATCTTTTTTTTTTGAATTTTCGTCACTTTATTTATTTGAATTAAAAAATGTTATTTTTTTATTTTTTTATGATGGTTAGTTAAAAATAGCAACTATATACATGTACTATATACATATATGACATTATATATAAGGATAAATGGGGAAATTAGCCTCTCTCTTTTTTAAGAATTCTATTAATTAATTTTTTTATTTTTATTTTTGTTTTAAGTAATTAGTAAAAATATTTACAAATATATATACAAATACAATATACACAAAATACAAGGGAAAATTGCACAAACCACCCCAGAAAACTGGCTTTTCAACCGTAACTCCAAAAATTATAAAATCATAGTCATTTTGAAGATAATTTAATTTAGAATTCAATGGAAGTGATATTTGTTCAATTTGAGATCATATGGAGCCGGAATTGATCTTTCAATTAGTGCTTAGTGACTTTTTCCAAGTGTGGCTACTTTTATTCTGTACATGATTTAATTGTGCAATCAGTTTTATTAATTAGGACCCATTTTTATTTACAACTTTGATTTTGAATGTTATTTGATTTGGGGTCAATTAAGGTACAAATAAATTAGTGTTAGTTTTATACAGATATACACAAAATAAGTGAGAAACACATTTTTTTTGAATTTTCTGGTTGAGGACCCTATCTCCCCCTACTTTATTCCTGGTCGATCAGATCAAGTCTTGACCTTCTCTCGGGGTTCGGGTCATCCTGTATACAGTCTTCCTTTTTTTTATTTTCTTTTCTTTATTTTCCTTTCTTTCTTTCTTTATTTATTTTAGGTTAAAATTAGTAAGAAATGTACAATATTTACACACAAATGCAAGTTAGTAAGAATATGGAGTTAGCGTTATATGCAGGTGTTTTATAAGGGATTTTAAGCTAAAATAAACGAATAAAAATGACGAATCGCAGATTCATCACCCATCTTGTATCTGGAATCCCTCTATCTCATACTTCTCAAGTTGTTGTTTCAAGTCTTTAAGGACTGGATCATCCTCCTGTCCTTTCTTTATCCTATCCCAGATCTCTGGTTTGTATTGGTGAGGAATAGTTATAGTATCAACACTACTATCAAATGGTTTCCATTCACTTAACATTGATAGTAAACTCCAGAAGTAGATAGCACTTACCAACCCAGGTGAATAAGTTCTTCTGCTAAGGGCATCTGCTACGATGTTCCCCTTACCAGGGTGGTAAGAGATAGTGCAATCATAGTCTTTCAACAACTCTAGCCACCGTCTCTATTTCATATTGAGTTCCTTCTGATCAAATAGATATTTCAAGATTTTATGATCAGTGAAGATTTCAAAAGTAATACCATACAGGTAGTGTATCCATATTTTTAAAGCGAAAACTACGGCAGCTAATTCAAGGTCATGTGTTGGGCAGTTCTTCTCATGTGTCCTAAGCTGTTGTGTATCTTTAATTTTCAACTGATGGTATCCAGATCTTAAATCAATCTTGGAATAAACAGTTGAACCCTGTAACTGATCAAAGAGATCATCTATTCTCGGTAGTGGATACTTATTCTTTATTATCCTCTTGTTTAGTTGTCTATAGTCAATGCACAACTGCATCGACCCATCTTTTTTCTGACAAATAAGACAGGTGCACCCCATGGTGAAGTACTAGGATGAATGAATCCTTTATCTAACAGTTCTTGCAATTGTATCTTTAACTCTCGTAACTCAGCTGGTGCCATCCTATACGGAGGGATAGAGATAGGCTGAGTATCAGGTATAAGAGAGATTTCAAATTCAATCTCTCGCTCAGGTGGTAATCCAGGTAGTTCCTCTGGAAATACATCAGGAAACTCGCACACTACAGGTATATCTTCCATCATTCTTTCTGACCCTGATGTAGTGGTTACATAAGCTAAATAACCTTGGCACCCTTTCTCTAACAACTGTTGTGCCTTCAATGTAGAGATATATTCGATATTATCATTGGATGTCTTTCCAATGAACTGGAACTCTATCGAGTTAGGAAGGTGAAACGTTACTGTCTTATGAAAACAGTCAAGACATGCATGATGCCTTTCTAGCCAATCCATCCCTAGGATAAGATCAAAATCCTTCATTTCGATTAGTAATAGTGAAACAAGTAACTGATGTCCTGCTATCACTACTATGAAATTATCCAGGATTTCTCGGATTATAAATACTTGTCCTCCTAGTCCCTTGATCAGATAGGATTGTTGTACTTCTACTGCTATCTTACCCAAAGTGGGTACTAACCGTCGAGTAATAAATGAATGTGAAGCACCAGAATCAAATAAGGCATGTACTGAAAAGCCATGAATAGTAACGGTACCTCGTACAACTGTGCTTGAATTGTAGGCTTGTTCCTCAGTAATTGCATTCAGTTGGCCATTAGGAATAGGCAAACTAGAACCCGCAACACTTTGTGGTGGCTGTTGTGTAGGAGACGCTCCTTGTGAGCCACGACCTCTACCATGTCTTCCTCCGTGTTTTGCTCCGTTGCTCGATGTGTATGTTATACTGTTAATTGGGGTTGATTTAAACCCTGAACCTCTCAACTTCGGACAATCTTTCTTGATGTGGCCTTCCTGATGATAGTAAAAACACACACGTGCTCATGTTTGAGCTGAAGATCCAGCCACAGAGGTGCTAGCTCCTGCTGCTGAGTCGCGAGGATATAGTGGAGGTCTAGAGAAACCCCTTCTTCCTGATAATTCCTGACCCCAAGTTCTGTGGTGAGCTTATATTGGAACTGGCTGGATGATAGGGACGATCTCTACGATTATAATGTGCCTTGCTTTTGGATGATCCACCATTAAAGTGAAAACTTCTTCTTTGGCGGTTTTCATCCCTCTCCATCTCAATACGAGAGGCGATGTCCGTTGCTTCATCTACGGTTGTGGCTCTAAAACCAGCAAGCTTTTCTCGTAGATCTCCCTGAAGACCGCTAACAAATTTGGTAAGACACTCTTGTGGTGAAGCTTCTAGAGCTGGTGAGTACCGTAGTAGCTCAGTAAAGTGGATATGATAATCTCGTACGGTCTTAGAACCCTGATTCAGAGAAGACAACTCTCTCCTCTTTAATTCTTCCCAATGAGAGGGACAGAAGTGAGCTCGGAACCTCTCTTCAAAGATATCCCATGGATCAGGATCTGCTAACTTCTTGGTAATTGCTCTCCACCACCGTCGTGCATAATCTGCTAGGGAGTAATCAGCAAAGTGTACCCAGGTATCAACTGGTGCATGGATTATCCTCAACATCCTAGTAACGTCATCGAGCCATAACTCAGCCTCGCCAGGTGTCTCTACACCTTTGAATCGAGGAATTTTTCTCTTTCGGTAATTATCTAGTAATGTTTGGTGTCTAAGAAGGGCCTTCTCCATTGCTCCTTCAACCGGGGTAGGAGCAGACTCAGTTGAAGGATGGTAACTAGATTCTTCCTCAGAAAGATGGACATAACCTTCAATCATGGCATCTGCAGGCTTAGATGCCTCGGGTCTCTCAGCCTGTGCATTGAGCCTCTCCTCCAATGCTTGTTGCCTTTGCCACATGTCTTGAAGCATTGCCATCATAGCCGCTAATTGTCTAGACACGTCTTGGTCTGCCATGATCCTGGGATGATTCAAGGTCAAAGGTTAGATCCTATATTTCTTAGCATGATGTACATAAGGGACAATGACTTGTGAATGGTACTGCAGTCATTTATTACGATCAAAGGATCTTAATACAACCTTAGTTTCTGAAGACCGCTCACAGTTATTAATTATTAAATAAATTAATGGAGTAACCAGGCTTTGATACCAATCTTTCACGACCCTGATTCTCGGTCCGTTGGATCCTCCCATATCCGGATCGGGTTAGTCAGCAATAATTTATTCAGCAATCACAACTAACATTCAGAAACAGACTGCAAATAAAAATACTCAGAAGAAAGTATTTCAACATTTTTCCATTCACAAAATAAAGTTCAGATGATACACTATCCCACTATAACCATTTACATGTACATCAGCTTGAAAGGAAAATATACAAAAGATTACTAACTACATTAAAGAGTAAAGCTATTGTGGCTGGATGGATGTCTATTATGGAAGCTGGATGAATTTTTTAAAGTCCTTGCGATGGATCACCGACACTTGTTGGGTTTTCCATAAATCATAGGATAAAAAATTAGCGAATGCTAAGTAACGAAGAAGAGAAAAGCAAACAAATTGTGTAATTTTTCAAAAACTTGATATCCCAAAAATTTTATTCCTTCTCATTAATTTAAGTCCTATTCCTTTCTACTCCATATCAGGGATTAGTCCAGGAGAACCCCACCATTCTTGGACTCCGAAGGTGTGGACCCTTCGGGATTGGAGATTGCGTTGATCTTGGTAAGCTTATGCCGCCGCACGTCACCTCAACCAATCCTCCAATACTACCCTGACAATTTCCTTTTCTTTATTAAACAGATCTCAATACTTAGCCTCGAAAAACAAATGAGCACACCGTCCTCGAGGACTTGGTTGCATAAAACCTCAGGCTAACATTTAATCATATAACCTAGCGGCTTTAAATACATGTTATCGTGACCCAGCCGCTATTGAACCACCCGTGCCTCCACATGGCACGACCACATCTTCCGTCGTTCAACCCGACGATATTGGCTCCCGGTACCATGCGTTGCAAAACATTCATTTCGTGCGCACTTATCATAATCGGGCAACCGTGTACCACCTAGGTAGGGAAACACCAATACGGGTTCCTTCCGACAAACCTACAGGTTGCATGCCCGACCTGTAGTTCTACTCCCAGTCATCCTTAACGTGACACACGATCCTTATCAGGATCTGACTCAAACCACATCAATTCCCATTATGTAATTCTTTCGTTAAGTCTTCGATTTGGTACTCACATATATATATTATTCATAACCATATATATACTCGTATTTATGCCTATTTTAACTCCCAAACCCTAACTTTCAGGGACACCACATCAATTTGATGCGTAAACATTATTTTAGTGGGAATCACAAAGCAATTCTTCAGACTTTTCAAAAATAACCAAAATTAAGGTTCTTCGTAGCAAAGAACACAAAATCAAGAATTTCAATAATTTCGTATGAAAACCCAACAACAAAAGGAACGATTTCATTACCTAATCGAGCTCTCTCTCGTGTATGCAAGGCTTTATCGTGTTTCGTTTTTAGAAAGGCTAGTTTAAAGCTCCTGAAAAGATCGAATTTCATTTTCGTATCAAAACGCTAAGAACATGTCAAGAACGCGAAGAACGAATGAAGAACACGAAGAATGCGAAGAACACGAAGAACATCAAGAATATATTTTCTCTTAAAATTTTTGATAGAGTTTTCCCTTATATTGGGACATATTTCTCGGAAAATTTCGGCGAAGTTTCCCCTTATATCGGGTTTCTCAGAAAATTTCGACAGAGTTTCCCCTTATATCGGGACATATTTCTCGGAAAATTTCGGCAGAGTTTCCCCTTATATCGGGACATATTTCAAAATAAAAACGAAAAGAGTTTCCTCTATAAAATCAATCGAGAGAAAAATAGCAACTAAACTGAAAGAATATACTCAACAACAAGAGATGAAGAACCGGTAGACACCACACATCTTAGGTGAGTGAACATGTGACAAATCACAGGGTCACTGACGTGCATAGCCGCCCGTACCTAAGTAGGGTATTACACATATTTCTCCATCAAAATAACTATAAAAGCATAATACGAGAAATAGAAACATAAACGATGGAGAATCGGTAGACACCACGCGTCTTAGATGAGTGAACGTGTGACAAATCACAGGGTCTCTAACGTGCATAGCCGCCCACACCTAAGTAGGGTGTTACACAGATTTCTCCTCGAACCACAACAGGAATACGAATCGCAAATAAAGATGAATCAAGAACAAAACTTGAAAGAACAAGAGTATGAATTGAAAGCTTAGCTTACGAAGCAAACTAAGAGAGGGTCGTACCTTTCTCCTTCTCGTTCTCCCGGCAGCGCTTCGCTAGCGCTCCTCCCTCGCCTCCCACTCCTCCTCCCGACCTCTCGACCCTAGCCCTTGGGGTGGTGGTGGTAGTGGAAGTCGTAGAGAATGAATGGGTAGGGGGGTCTATTTATAGGCCCCAGAAAACCACTAACCATGGTTAGAAAACCATGGTTTAGACCTTAACCATGGTTTAGTGGCCCATGGTTTTGGCCCATGATTTTAGCCAAAACTTATCCCAAACTTGGGGCTTAAGTTAGAACATTCTAGAGGATTCTAGATTCACTAATGATGCTTAATTAACACTAATGGTGATTAAATTCACTAATCGCGATTTAACTTTCACAGCTTACGCTTATCTTTTGCTAACTATTGATTAATGTTTACTAATGATCATTAGCAGTTTCCAATCCGTCATTAGTTTCTTTAATCATATTTAATTAGTCTTAATGACAATCATTATGGGTTAATGATATCTTAGCCTTCCTTACTTCTCTTTCTTCCGAAAATCATAACAATTCGAAACGAAGTCCGATTCACACGAAACAAATTTCGTTGGTTTTCTCTTGACGAGCCGGATCTTATTATATAGGATCCGAGACATGCCAAGTTCAAGGCTTCACACTCACCCACCCTCCTCAGTCCCTCCTGTATCATCTTTTCTTTCATCTGGGATTGTTGTGCCTATCGATGAGGCTCGCAACAAGGTTTATAGGATTAGATTGATTATTTGAGTAATCCATTATGGTTTGAGGATGTTGTGATTGGTGTGCTATCTCTGGTGGATCCGACTTTTGATATGTACATGGCAACTATTGAGTATTCTAATTCTGACACAATTACATGTGTGATCATTATTGAGGATTTTTGATCTCGCACAATGGATTGAGGATGTGATTTATTCTGATAATTGATGATGATGATGATGATTCCACGAGTTCTGACTGCACGATTTATTTCGTGGTTCCACCTGTCTTGATTCAAAGGTTTGATGTATTATCCCTATTTGTGCTTCAGAGCGATGGTGGCCAGAACCCCAATGATTTCACTCATCTTCTTACATATCTCTCCTCCATCTCCTGACTTTCCCATCCACCTTTAGCACTTAGAGGATCTCTTTCTGACACCTTGATCCATATCAGTTGAATTGTTTGATTTGAGGGATCGTATTATGATTTCCCTAATGATCTCTTATCTCCTCCCATAGTCTTATGCTTTCCTGATGATGATTGATATTCTCTGAGGACTTGAGATTTAATGCTAGCATTTCCTTGATTTCAATGATTGAGCTTGCATCACTCCCTGAGGACTATCTGCAGGAGGATGCAACATTTTCTTTACGATCGGTTTCATTCGCTACATGTTGTCCATCTTCATGGAACACAAAAACGAGTCATCTAATCTGTGCTATCGATCTCACTGTCTGATTGTGTGTCCGATCTGTCGAAGCATAAGATCGATTTTCCTAGTTGTCTGGACTGCTTTGAATCTTCTCTCCTTGATGGTACTCGCAAGGATAAGCCATTTTCTTCTGAGTATTACATTCCTAGACCACAATTTTCTTAGAGGGTTATCTGTGAGAGGCTATAGCATTCTCTAGATATGTCGGCCTCTTCTTATGGTAGCCGATCTGTCGCCTACCGAGACCTGCTTCTTTTGATCCGTCTAATGGATCTGACTCCATTGAGTCCGCTCGCCTCGATGACCCTTTAAAGGGTGTGTGCTATTTTGATTATTCATTGATTAAAATGTACCACTCCTTGAGGGTTATCTGTGGAAAAATACATTATTTTGTAGGTACTGGGCTTTACTTCTGGTGTCTCCAATCTGTTGGAGCACGAAGCCGAGTCATCTGATTTGTGTATCCCTAAGTATAAACACAAAAATAGGGTGAAATGTACTCTGTCCTAAGTATTGGGGGTACACCCTGTGTTGTTCTTTCTTCGTTCCGTTTCATCATTTCTGGCATTGCCTATACTTAGGGATATTTCACCCTAAGCATAGGGGGAGCGATGCTTACATTCTTCCAATATATTGTTCTCTTGGTATTCATCGATCCCCTCTATTGTCTCATCTCTTGTTGATTTTCTCTTCTATAGTCAGGGATATCTTACCTTAAGTATAGGGGGAGATATACCGAGTTGTGATATATTCATTCCCACCCCGACCCTCCCTACATGTAGACAAGGTCTGTTATACTTAGGATTATTTAATCATAAGTATAGGAGTGGACGGTCGACTTCTCATTCGTTTATTCTTTGGTCATTATAGTATAGGCTTTTCTATACACAATGTTAATTATGTCTTCCTTTTTTCTTTTCAATATATGAGTACATAGTTGAAGGTAAGTACAGGGGTCATATATACTTTATATATAGTTTATCCATAACTCATACTCTCATATTATTAATAAATATGACTAAAATACTATATATACATATACAATTCATCAAATCAAGGAATAAAATGATGTATATTATTCCTCAAATTCTTTTTGTATATACTAATTAATAATTCATCTTAAAAATAATTTTGCAAAATGATTTGAAAAATGATTTAACCCATTTGGAAAACTTTTTGCAAAATATTTTCAACCTTTGTAAAAACATTTGTGATTCGTAAAAATACTTTTCTTTTTGTGAAATAAAATGCTTGGAAAATCTATTTGCAAATAGTATGGAAACTGGTTGCAAAAATATTTCAAAAAATCTATATATACTGTTTGTTTTTTTGCAAAATAGGTTTTCAAGTGTGTGTAAATATTTGAAAAAATTTACTTTGTACCATAGTTTTCAAAATTGTTTTCAAATAAGTTTGAAGAATATACGCATCAATTAATAATAATAATAATAATAATAATAATAATATTCTTTACCATTTGTACATATATACCTAAAAGTAACATTCAACATGTAAATTCTTTGAACTCTTACATAAATAAAAAGAGGCACGTCCATGTAAATAGTTGCACATATTTTCTATTTGTGCTAAAAGTCTTTTATTTGCAAAATCTTTTGAAAATTTCATCATCAAAATTTTTTCTGCATTATACATAGCATTTGCTTAACATTCATATTTTTTTCGGATTGAGCTCGATGATTGAACTTGTCTGAGTAAAGTCAAAGATTGGAGCTTGGCTGGACCTTACTGCACCCAACTTCACTTGAACATCATGGGAACTAGATTTAAGGTACTTTAGGTCTATTCAAACATAATTATTTGAGACTAAGGGATGGGTTCGAGACACCTTAACTGACTAACTAGAACTTTTTGAAATGCATGCATGACTCTTGTTGGTCGGGACCTAACTTGGACATTTGCACCTTTCACTTGGTTCAACTCAGTTGGTATGGTGAGGGGACTGAATTTGCCGGTTTGAGATGCACACGAGTGGAAACATTCATCCTTGTCTAGGGAGGGAAGTGTACCCCAACCCATCCAAATAGCAATGAGGTATAAAGACATGAGAGTGTGGATTGCAATAATGCTTCAAAAGAGGGATAGTCTTCTGGCTCAGGAGGAAAAAATCCTTATGTAAATGTTGCTGTAAATTGTATTTCAAAAAATAAAATAAAAACTCAAAAAAATGGGATAGGGACTTATTGAAAATAAAATGCCTACCGTAGGATATATATTTGTACACTTAATAAGCAATCTTGAGCCTCGAAGTCATATCATGTGAGCTTGTAGCTAGATGCCTTGACTACACGGGTCATGCATCCCTTGATAGGTAGCTACGTTGGCTATCGTCCATTCTTCTCTTCACCCACTTCTCTTGAGTCAGATGCACTTGAACTTAGAAGGGAATACCCCACTCCTCGAGGAAAGAGTTGCTGGATTGGGGAATCATTGTGTTGTAATTCTGGAGAAGTCAGTTCTTTTTTCATTTCATTTGGGGGAGACACGATCACTTACACTGTACAAGTCAACTTCATTGTCATAAAGGGTTTGCGTATGATGTAGAATAGTTATGACCAGGCTATTGAGGTGGTTTAAACCGAGTTCTGTGACTCTCGAGGGCTGTTGTGTTTTAAATTTGGTTTCCGACCAGGTTCCACACACACTCTCACATCAAGGTCTGACCTGAGCTCCAAACTTCGATTTTATGAAGGCAAGTTTAAAAATTAAAATTAATTCCATTTATTCTTTCTTTTTCTTTTCTTCTTATTATTTTTGTACTTATTGCATAAGTATTTGTTAGGGACTAGTAAAGTCCAAGTATGGGGGGGGGGGGGGGGTGATGAATCTCCATTTCGTCACCTTTATCCTATCATTTTGACCTTAAAAACCCTAGCTAATGCATGTAAATTGCATTATTTTGTACATATTAACATTCATTATTTATTTCATTCAATGCATATAAAAACATTGTTTTTAATGCAAAAATTATAGAATAAAGAGAAGAAAAGAATAAGAATAAAATACCAAAGGTATTTTATGACCCTAAACCTTGAGACCAAGTCAAGAATTGAGTTGGTCGACAAGGAATAAAGTAGGGTAAGAGATAAGGGCCAATAAATCCATTTAAGTTCCATTTATTTATTCATTAATAAGTCATTTTTGGGACCTATTTTATTTTTTATTATTCATCAAATAAAGAAATTTTGTACATAAAAACTGTATATAATAATATAAATAAAAATACAAAATTGATTTCATGTAAAAATAATACATAGTGTTCATTTTATATTCAGAATAAAAGGTCGCAAACCAAACTTCACAGACCCATATCACTCAAATAAAAACTCGAAATGTACCAAAATCACCTAATTGTATATAACTTTATATAAGATATTTAATGAAGGTGATTTCATATTTTTTGGAGTTAATATGTGAATGTTAGCTTTTGGAGCCTCATTGTATAGTATACCCAAATAAAATATTTTTTTTTATTTATTCTCCGTTATTTTTACAATTGTAATTTTATAATTATTGTCTATAACTCATGTACATCTTAAAACCAAAATAAAACCACAAATAAAACATCAAAATAAAATAAGTATTGAAAATACATAGGTAAAATACCTATACTTATCAATGTATATAAATAAGTGAATCTTATTCTTTTATTCTTCATTCTTCTATATTTTTATAATCTTTTCAATATTATTTTTATTCTGTTAAAAATATAAAGATAAAACAAAAACTAATGAAAATAATTTAAAAAATAAATAATATAGCTAAATACATAGATAAAATACATATATCTATACTTACATAATATATATATTTAAACATATAAATAAACTCATAAAATATAATTATGTACATAAAAATAATTTATAAATATAGAAAATAAGATAATAAATTAATAAAATCAAAACAAAAAATAAAAATAAAATGTATAAAAATACAACCCTAAAAATTAACTTGTAATAACTACACCGAAAAAAAAAAATAAAAATCATATTAAAATACTACATAAAATAATAAACATTTATTATTTTATAATAAAAAATTAATAAAATCAATTAATATTTATTATTTATTTTCAAATAAATTGGACTCTTTTGTCCTGTAGCGAGCTTACGTGGCCCATAGGGCCTAGGGTTGTTTTCTCCTGGTCAACTGCCCCTGGCGCCCTTGACTCCTGTCAGACTCGTCTAATACATTGATTTCATTCATTTTTCATGCTTCCCCTCGATCTCTTCCGCCCTCGAGCCCTTCGCAAGATTTACTCCCTGACTTTCCATGATTCACCCCCATATCTCGGATCCCTTGTACATAGATTTGATTCCACGCCTTCCGCCCATCAATAAGGGTGCATCATCATGTCTATAAATAAAGACCTCCATCCTCCTCTCTTTATTTGGTCATCTACCAGGACCTTGAGCCCCCTCTTTCAGCCTAACATGTTGCCTTGTGACAGGTGGTGTTCCCCTGGAGGTCTGAGAGTGGTTGAGGGAGGTGGAGGCAAACCCACAGCAACCTTGCCAGCCGCCCTGATCCTTGGCCTTCGACCATGTATAAGAGATGAGTTTTTACATTTTCTAGATAAGTTTTACTTCCGTATTTAACTTCTCGCATTTATTTTCACATTTCACTTAGTAATTTAACCTATGTTAATTAGCTACCATGTCGGAGCTCTCAAGCTCCGGCCGTCTGTTCACTGTGCTCCGCCATCCTACGACCATCCTCGACCACACCCACACTTTCCCCTGCACCTTCTCCACCCCCTATATCCATTCACCCCACCAGAACCCTAGTGGTTCTGTGAATCCAGGTTTCCCTCCGCCACATCACCAAAAACCTCACTGCCATTCTCCATATCCCTTCAGCTCCATCCAATAAAGACATGGATCCCTTCACCTTCATATAGTCGTACTTTTTAGCATCTTTGCAGGACCAGAAAGGGGCATTTGAACCCTAGGTGAAGCTTGTGAAGTACCTCCAGGTAGAAGTGAGCTCCAGGCCTCTTCCCACGAGACTCGGATGCATTCAAGCCTCCCAGCAGTTGCAGATCGATCTCAGGACCGTCATGAGCGCTTCAGTAGCAAGATTCGAGGCTCGAGGAGAGGGGAATGGCTTATCGAAGTTCATCAGAGGTGTGTTCTTCAAGGGTTCATCGTAGTGCCTCCATAGTCTTCTGATCATCCCATGTTCTTCCAAGCATGCAGCTGACGTCGGATCATCAGATCCCAGAGCTGTTGGATCTCCTCCTGAGATCTAATTACATACATCTAGCCGCGAAGAGTCATTACGTGTGGAGAGGACGCCACGTGGATAAGTGAGGAGCATCGTGATGTCTGTTCCCGTGCCTTGATGGGGAAAATTGCAACTTTTAGCCCTGCATTTTGTATTTAGTAATTAGTCCTGTAAATAAAATGGATAGTATAAATAAAAAGAAAATTTTATTGAAAGTCCCTTGTATTTCTTATAAATTGCATGTAGGTCCTATCTAGCTCAGCTCATGTGTAGTCCCATGTGAGCTGGGAAAAGTGCGAGGCTAGCCTTGCGTATTTTTGTATTTAATTTTAGTCCATAAAAATTTAAGATACATTGTATATTTATGGGAAAATTACATGTATGTCCTCGACCTTTATTTTTTTTAAAACAATACCCCTCCCAATGTATGTATTTTGGTGCTTGAATTTCATCTATTGAAAATGGCACCCATGCTCCTAAAATTATGAAAAAATAGGGTTAGAGGCCTGATAACATGTATTTCATGTCCCATTTTTATTTTAGCATTTTTTAACATTTTAACTATTTATTAAAATTAAAATGAGCACGTTTTTGTCCCTGTCTAGATTGTAAAAACCAAAAAATAGAAAAATGTATTGAAAAATATGTGTGATGAATTTTAGTATTTATTATTTCTAGACCAAAAATACCTAAAATTAGAAAAGAAAAAGACTAAAAAAATCTAAAATCCAACACACAAATATTAAAAACCACTAAAAATTCCAAAAATATGTTTCATGTTTTTGATTTTTTATATATTATTCTCTACCTATGAAAATTGATTTGAATAATTTTGGACCACATTCCTATTTTTAATATTCAAATCAATTTCTGTCTATCATTAAATCCCTAATTTGGGATATTTTTTATTTTAAAAATCCATAAAAATTAGCACAAATTCCAGAAAAATCACAAAAAACACTAAAGAAATATATAAAACCCCAAACAATTTATTTTCTGTATTTTATTTATTTATACTAGTATTTATAATTGTATTAGTCTATATGGAATATGTAGAATTGTATAATCTATATTATATTATAAAAAGAAAAGAAAATATAAAAACATCAAAAAATATAAGGAAAATACAATAAATATAAAACCAAAACAAAATATAAAAATTATAAAATTTAAAGAACAATATATATAATTAAAACCCACAAAAACAATAAATGGATAAGAGAAAAGAATAATTTTTGTGCTTCATCGCATAATCTACCGTTTGCTCCCTAAGTTCGACCTCTACACATGCTTACACCTATACACATTTATTGTAGAGTTATAATAAATTTTGACTCACGTTTTGTGCTATTCATTGTTTGATTTATATGTGGGTTAATTGTTGGTCGATTCGGGTTTTCTCACATGAGTCGCCACAACAACTGTCTCTATCCTGTGTGAGACATACTTAGACCCCTAGCAAAACCTGCTTCATAACTGCTCCAGCCGTGTATCACCATGAATTCAATGTTTTCCAACCTCTAATCATGCCCATCATCTTCCATGTCGCATGCTGCGCCCATTCCTCCTTTTGACCTAAGTGGACCCTCCTTGGATCCACGGATCAGAGCTACATCTCCGCCCTTCTCTATAGCCCCTCCGCTCGCCTCCATCTTCGTGTGCAACCGCTTCAAATCTGGTCGAGCTGACTCGCTTCGAACCTAGGATCTTTATTTTATAGGTACGGGCATAAAGGTTCCTAAAAAGGGTCGATTTAAGTGTAGGAGAAGCTCCCTAGAACCTAGAACTTCGATGAGCTCCAGTCCCCTTCCCAGCGGGGTGTGGACCTTCTTGTTGGTTCCACTCGATGCGGAAGGCTCCCGGGAGAACTATGGACCAATCAACACAAAGAATTTTGGCCGAAGTGAGTAGGAATGCCTGATCAAAGCAAGGGCATGGATATGTTCTTCTCTATTCTTGCTACGAACCTCAACATCGTCTGATGCCAGGAACAACACAGATCTAATCTGGGCCATTGATTCCATGCGAAACGCTGCTTCACCTCAACCATCGATCAAGTTAAGTGGCGCCTACATGGACTATGACCTAGCCGAGAAGATCAAAGATGTTTGTTTTTATCATGGATGATAATAAGGACATGAGAATTCCTCTTTAGGGAGGAAGACTCGGAAAACATAGACCTTGGATTTTCCTCTTCATGTGACTGGCAATGTGCTTATGGGATCTGTAGTATTTACACCATAAACATCTTATCGTAGAGGGCATCTTTAGGAGAGACTTCTGATGACCCAAAAAATCACGTGCGACTAAGGGAGATAAATAACTCAGGTCGTTGCGACCTCAATCACTCGCAAATCCGTCAATCAAGAAAATGTAAGAACCACCAAATAGAGGTATAAATCAATGAAAATCAAATGCGGTCCTCGCTACTTTTATTAACCTGGTATAGCGACCAGGGTCGGACTCAAGGAGCACAGAATGGCCTTGCGGCCTACGAAGTAGTCAAAGTCGAAAAACAAAGGAGAATGTTTTTGGTGGATTTTTATGATTTTTAAATGTTTTTGTGTTTTTTATTTTATAAGAAAAAGGGGAAACAAGCAAATACAACAATTTATTAAAGCACTAAAAAATACACAGAAAATTCAAAAAAAAATTAATTTTAATTAATATTTGGATGTATTTTTGGTGAATTTCTCAAGATTTTTTAGTTTTTATTTGATTTTCTAAAAATCAAGAAAGAGGAAAAATATGGGCTACTGTGCAGCCAGACTTGAAAGATCAATTAAAAATATAAAATTGATTTATAAAAATCTGGAGGCAATTTTTATGAAACATAGATATAAAAATTAAACTACAGAAAAAGAGTTTGCATTTTTTTGAATTTTATAGAATTTTTAATGATTTTTATGAGATTTTTAGGGTTTTTCAATTTTTAAGGTTTTTATAAATCCAAATAAGCTAAAAATGTACATAAGCTAGGAAATACTAAATTTAACTGTCACTAATATTTTTAGAATTTTTAAAGAAAGTTTTTATATCTTTCTTTGATTTTCTTTTTCAAACATTAATAAAAATGCGTATTTTTATTTCTTAAAACAATAAAAAGCCTCGAAAATGTCTCAAAAATTTAGGGAAATTTTTAAACAGTGGCAGGAGCCACGTATCCAAATTTCACCTATTTTGGATTTAATTTGATATTTTATTCAATAAAAACAAGGCACACAACATGGAGGGACCTAAATGCAAATAAACTTATTTCCATGACCAAATGATAACAAATAAAGAAAGTCCAGTGGCCAAACTTGCAAAAAGCCCAAAATGACATGCGCAACACACATGATTCAGACACAGAGGGGTATAAATGTAATTCTTTTTAAAAATATGTAAACAGTAACACACAGAAACCACAGGACTAAATGCGCAAATAACCCAAATCCTCACGTGTCAACGCACGTGGCTCACATACACAGGACTAAATTGCAAATACTAAAAAGTCTAAGGTCCTAATTGCAATTGTTCTAAAATAAAAACAACGTACTAAAATATTTACAAGACTGAATGGAAATAATAAAATGACAAGGGGCTAAGGGAAATTACCCCTTTATTTAAGATCGACGGTCGAGGAAGCGCCACGTGGAGATCCGATGGTTGAGAACTGAAGACACCTCTCGTCGATGAACAGTCCGGATCGAGCCCTAGGTGGATCAGATGGTAGCTGAAGCTCTGCAGATAAACGTCGATGATCAGATCTGGCGCGGAGGGGCTGATCGGACGATCGCTGAAGTCCTGGAAAAACTCGTCTCCGACGAACTTCGCCGGCTCACTTCATGTGCGTGGGACCTCCTCCTGGGCTGCTGAGATCGGTGAAATGAAGCTCAGACTCTTCCGCAGCTGGTGGGCACCTCCGATGAGGCCGAGAAACTCCGGGGAGCTCCGACGACGAGCGAGGAGCCAAGCTCCTGTGCTTGGACTGATGGACCCTCAGATGGGTCTTGTTGACCTGCAAAATGGCACAGAAGGACTCCTGGGTCGAGGGCAAAGTGCCTCGACCCAGTTTGGGGAGGAGTGGGTGGTCAGATGAGGACAGAGCGTGGTCTCCGGCGAGGCGATGGCGGAGGAGACCCGTGGTCCTGCTCCGAGACGAGACAGGTTGATCGGATGGATGAAGAAGGTGGGTAGGAGTCTCATGATCGTGAGTCGATAGTCGTATGGACAGATAGATGATCAGATCGATGGGAATCGACCGACGAAGGCCGGCGGCGCAAATGGGCGTAAGTGGAAATGAAGCTACTCTAAGGGTGTCGGGACTACCCGATGATCGAAGTCAACTGTGGATGAGCTAGCGGAGCTCTGGGGGTCTTTGCCTCAAGGATTCGTTGGGATCCAAGGCTCGGTGCGCCTCGCGGCGGCGCACAGCGAAAGGGTTCGCCGGATCAGTGGCTGGGGACGCTTCCTCCTCACTGCGACACCGCCCTCGGATAACTGTCATTCTAAGGAGGGTGATGGAGGTCCTGGGATGGAAAGGCGGAGCCAAAGATGACGTGAAATTATGGCCGGAGGTGAGTCTTTATACTAGGAAGGGTCCGGCAAGAAGAAGTCGGGCAGGGTTGCTCGAGGCACGGATACCTAGAATTACTCTCGGGCGAGTATCTCGGATGATGCATCGGTAAACAGGACCTGGGGCTTAGGCGAATGGAGACCGAATTAGATGGGGTAAATTAGGAGAATACGGGTCGGGGCGCAAGATCCACGTCTGGTGGTCCTGGGGGGAGATTTGACCGAGGGTCAACAATCCCTCGTGGACCAATGGGGGGCCGCCAATTATTAATTATTTGAAAATTCATTTTAAATTAGTAAATGATTTTATTTCGAAAAAGTTTAAACATGAAAAATGTTTATTATTTTTCAAATTATTTTTTAGTGATTTTTATTTATTTTTTTGAAAAAATAACGTATTTACATTTTATTATTATTATATATAGGTATATATACGTATGTATTTTTTAATTTTATTTTTAGTTGTTTATTTTTATATAATTATTCTAATTTTATATTTTATTTATTTACAACATAAAATTTGGAATAATAAGGTATTTTATTTTATTTTTATGAGTTATTTACATGGGTTAAATAAATAGGCTTATATACATATTTACATGGTATATATACAAGGGGGAAAGAGATTTTTATTTTCTTTTTATTTATTTTTCTGATTTTTATTTTAGTTTTATTTTTACAAATATGTACAAAATATGAGAAACAATTTTTAATTTTTTATTTTGAGGAAAATAAATTTATTTATTTACATGGGGTTATGTACACATATGATTGGCCTTATCTCTCTCTACTTGGATTCTTTTGCGGTCAGGCCCATGCTGAGCCCTCCCTTGGGATTAGATCACTCAATATTTATTCTAAATATTTTCCCCTTTTTCTTGTGTTTCTTTATTCCTTTATTTTGATGCAAAAACATGCTAATTATGCATATTTACATGATGCATGTGTTTTGGTAATTTATGATATTTACACACATTTACATGTATTTGGCTCAAGTTTCTAGCTAAAATAAATGAATAAAGAGTAATGAATTGGGATTCATCACCCCCTATACTTTACTTTTGCTAGTCCCTTTAGCAAACACTTATTTGAAAAAGAAGTGCAAAAGAGAAAGAGAAAGAAAAAGAGGCAAAATCAAGGTTGATTATTAAACTTTCCTTCATTAAATTGAAATATGGAGCTCGGTCAGACCTTTGGATTATTAATTTGTCAGAACCTTATTTGGACTTAAGCTTAAAACTTAACAGCCTCTAAGTTCCACCAATATATGGTCAAGACTCCTCAATAAAGTAGATCAGAACAAGTCTACATACACAAACTCTAATGACCATGAATTTTTCCTTGTACGGTGTAAGTGATATGTAGCTCCCCACCTCAGAAGTAACAAAGAAACAACCTCCCCCAACCCCGTAACTCTAATGCCTTGGTCTAGCAACTCTTTCATCGAGAAGCGGGGTATTCCCTTCTAAGTTCAAGTGCAACCGACTCAAGAAGAGGGGGAAGGAGAGAATGGACCATGACCAGTGTAGCCATGTATCCTTGGGAGCTCTAACCAGTGTAGCTGAGTCTCCCGCTGCAAGCTTCATGAGATGGAACATGGATATCAAGCTTTGCTTATTTGACTATATACATTCCGGTGGGATTATTAAATTTTCAATCCGACCCACCACTTTTTTGGAGTTCTTTTCTTTTTGCACATTTTTTTGTGTGCATCTGTATAACATATCTACATGGTGCATCATATATACAAGGAGTTTTTCCTCTTGAGCCAGTAGACTATCCCTCTTTTGAAGCTTTATTGCAACCCGCGGCTTCTGTCTTTAGACTTCATAACCACCATACCAAGTTGAGATGCACTTCCTTCACTATAAGAAGAAGAGAGGTTCTTCCTAGAAGTACTACCCTCATATGCTACCCCAAGCCAAAGGAAACTGCCTCCTCACCACCTCATCCGTGGAGAGCTATGTGTAAAGTGCTGGTGCAAGTAAAGCTATTATCTCTAAGAGTCATGTGTGTGTTGTTAAGTGCTCTACTTAGGCTCATCACGATGACATATGCTCATAGCCTAGTGGACTCAAAGAATTAAGTCCCAATGGACCTGAAAAGTCTTAATCCTAAGCCCTCTGAGGTTCCTCTTATCATTGTGTGGATTAAAGTCTTAACCAAGCTCCATTTGTCAATTTAATTCCAGGCCAGTTTAAATGTCAACTATGATTTATAAAAACTGTACAAGTATTTACAAAGATGCTATTTACAAATATTTACACATGTGCAAATTTTTTGAAAATGTTTGAAAACATGGATGTATGCATGAATGCGAAGTTTTGCAAAATATTTACAAAAAATTACACAAAGTTTTTGCAAACTTTTTGTTTTTCAAAAATTTTACAAAAAATTTGTACTATATACATAATTTTGATACGAAAATATTTACAAGCTATTTACACAAAAAGATTTTACAATCATTTGTACAAACATAATTTTTATACATAAATAGGTATGTGCAAGATGAATTTTATATACAAGGGAAATTTTTAAATTTTTATGGGTTTTTAGCCATTTTTATTTATAAACACACTCACACAAAGTACGAGTTATGGCGAGAGTATATATGAAATATATACACACCCCCTATACTTAGCTCGAACGATGTCCTCAGAGTGATCAAGAGCGATGAAGAAGACATAACTCGTGCTTAGTATAGGGAAGTGAAAAGGAATGGCATGTACAACGATGAATCAAGAATAGAATCAAGAGACCTCGATGTTTCCCCCTATACTTAGGATCAAGTAATCCTAAGTATAGTAAGCTGTACATGAAGGAAAATCTGAGTGGAAGGATGTACAGGGTCTACCCCCCTATACTTAGGGTGAAATATCCCTAAGTATAGGCAGCAAAACAGGAGTAGAAAGAATTAATAGGATACCCGAGAGTCCTACACCCCCTATACTTAGCATAAAGTACACCCTAAGTATAGCATAATCATAAGATGAGGAAAGGGGTGTAGGACTAAAGAATAGAGTGATATGGACAACTGGATTTATACAAGTCAGAAGAACAGTGATAATCAGGCGCGAGATGAAATAGATGTGAGTCAAGAGACCACATCTCACGCAAAGTGAATAGGGGCAACATCAACGACCCGCGGCTCATGATCTAGATATGGCTTGAGCCGCTGGCCGTTCACTCGAAAGGTAGCATCATAAGACAACTCAGATATATCAATGCTCCCATTGTCATGTACCTTTCTAACCAAATACGGTCCCTTCCATTTGCTCTGTAGCTTCCCTGGAAATAGACGAAGCCTAGCATCAAACAACCATACTCTCTGTCCTGGCTCAAACTGCTTGTGGCTGATATGAGAATCATGCCACTTGTAACATCCGAAATCTACACAAACCTGGACCTGATCCGATTTGGGTCCAATTAACCCAATAAAGTTATCTAACAACATTAGATAGCCTCAATCGACCAATTGATTGTAAATCAAAATTCGTTCGGGCGAAATCGACCAAAAATCGGTCGCATCAAATCGCGTGTCGAGAAAAGCCGCGACGCAAATTCGGAAATCACAAAACAAACCGAGACCGTCATTAGATCTTATTCGATAAGACACGACCAACGGATCGACCGTTCGTCAATAGGAGGTCGTTTGATATTTTTAAATCACAAAATTTAATCTTAAACAAAAACCGTATCCGAAAATTTCGGGTATTCAAAACACAATCGAAAGTATATCAATATTATACCCATTTTGATTATCATTTTGAGATGATCAAATCGAGACCTTGCGTGTCGAAATCTGACACTCGAGGTGCGATTATGGATGACTTTAGCTTCTCAAATAAAAATAGGAAAAGGTAATAAATAATAAATAACTAAAACAAATAAATAAATAGATTTTTTCCTGTTGTATGTGCGGCACTACAGGAAACATCCGTTTGACTTGAATATTCTTCTTCCTTTCCTTTATCCAATTGGTATTCAAATCTTCTCTCCACATGGCATTTTCTCTTACACATGGCGTCAAGTAAACCTCTCACTTTGGGTATATAACACCAACAAAACCCCATCATTCATTTCTACTTTTCTTCTTCAAAGTTCCACAGAGAGTCATTCCTTCTTTACTCTTATTCCCAAATCTCTAAGATTATTCCCATCAAGAAGCAACTGCAAACCCCCTCCCTGCCGAATCCATTGTCCAGCAAACCTCCAAGGACGACTACATTTGTTGCATGAGCTGCTACATGAGCACCTGGACTGCTGCATGCTCAAGATTAAGCAATTAATCTTCATTTTTGAAGCTCAAAAATAAGGTACATCCCCAACCATTCATCTTGCTGCCATGCATGTACCCATACATAATTTGATTTCCATAATTAATACTTGATTTATATTTCTTTTTATTTCATGGGTGGAAATCTCTTGAGTTTTAATCACAGTTGGTCTGGAACCTACTGTTAATCTGTTTTCCACTAAATCAAAATATCCAATCTCATTTTTGGTTTGATTAATCAAAATCTAAAAATATTATTTATAGGATTCTACAAGTCTTTGCCAATAGATAAACTCCTGCACTTGCTATATCATGTACGATCCTAAACCTAACTTTGCTGCCATTCATGTGCATTGCATGTTTAATTCTTTTTCCTTGTTGTCCTTGGAAACCCAATTGCATGCAAGATTAAGATTAAAAACAATATCTGTCTATGATTAGATTTTGGTACTCTTGAAAATTTTGTTTTATGGATAGAGAAAGGAGGGGATGTTGAGTCTTTCCAGTTAAACTTCTACTGAAATTGTTTATCTATATGTTTTGGGGTTGAAGGTGTGTTCTAACTACAATATGAAAGTTTAAATTGAAAGTATATACAGTATAAAAAAATTTATAAGTCTGAAAGTCTGTACAATATAAAGATTTAAATAAAAGGTTTGTACAGTATAAAAAAATAAATTTAAATTAAAGGAAAGTATATGCTACTTATCCTAAGTACAATCTAAAGGAAAGTATATAATCTTTATTTCATATTTTGGTCTTTATTATGATCTAAATAATACTCATTTCAGGTTTGAACAAAATATGTTGTAAAATAAATGAAAGTTAATGAAAAAAATTTTCGTGACATTTGTCTCAATTAGCTTGTGGTTATAAATGTGGATGTGAATGTCATGTGTAGCGTCAAGCGAGAAAAATTTCCCTGTTTTTCTGTAATTTGTGCGATCTTATGTGAATAAAATGACGCAAAAGTAGCGTAAACGGGTACCCGGATCCTCAGGGGTTGACAAATCAAGTCTTAGGGTTATATTGTGAGGTTGCACTTTAACCATGTCCTCAGACTATCCCCTAGACTTAAGAATCTAAATAAATCAAGAAATCTTTCCAATCTCAAACTTTCCATCATCACTCACAAATATGATCTCTGAAAAAAATGATGTTATATACTTACACTCATACATTCATGAATATTCAACTACAATATAAATGTCATATATGGGAAGTGTTGGATTAATGGGTCGATCATGAGAGATGCTTTAAACAACTTGAATACATTTTTACTTGAGCAAGTAGATGTACATTGTACTTGTTCCACCTTTCTACTTGCATGCTTTTGATCATAATAAATGCCTGTTATATTTTTAAAATTTTTAGGAGGTACCAGCGCCCGCTGACGCCTTTTCCTTCCTAACATGTTTTGGCAGGCAAACAACCTGCTGTTCAGTAGCTATTGATGCTTCCAGGAGACAAGGTATATACTAGAAGGTATGGTTTATTTTGTTTCAGTTTTTGGTTCGGTTGATAATGTATTATACTTCTCTTTTGTTCAGTCAGATTTTTTTTGGGATATACTATATGTACTATCAGACACTATATATGTTGTAAACTTATATGGAAATTAATGAAATGAGATTTTGGTGCCATTTGTCTCTTTTAATTTGTGGTTATGATTGTGGATATGAATGTCATGTGGAAAATTATCTGTGCGAAAAATTTCCCTGTTTTTCTGTAATTTATGTAATGTTATGTGAATGAAATATCGCGAAAGTAGCGTAAACGGTACCCGAATCCTCGGGGGTTCACAAGTTTGGTATCAGAGCAGTGGTATCCCGATACACACATTCACAGTATTTCAATTCCGATCGCATTAAGTTCTCAGATAGCGGCAGTCTTCCGACTTATCGTGAGTCCGAGAAGGGAAATATGACATTCGAATTCAATTACCACAGATGTCACCAATTTCATTGATTTTCATATTATATCCCAAGAAGAGAAAAAGCAGTTAAGATAAGTTTCTGCAAGTGGCATTTTATGACTAAAAATGGTTCTCATGCAGAGCCATGTCATCCTGACCAGACCAGGAGATGACTAACCAACTAGCACACATATTGACTACTCTTAGTGACCTTTCCATGTCCTATTTGATTCTGTTGTGACACATTCTTTTCTTGCTTCGAGGCCAGTTGTTTGTCATTTCTTTGATGGTCAGGCACTTGTCCATACTGATTGGCGGACAAGAGATGCTGGCAGATTGTTTACTCCTACAGCTTCATGAGTTTGACTTGATTCTAGGTATGGATTGGTTATCTGCTCATCACATCATGCACTTGTTGATTGCTTTAGAAAGACGATTGTCTTCAGGATTCCAGATCTACCTGAGTTCACTTTTGAGGGTACTATACATGACTCCACCATGGAGTACATTTCGGTGCTGCGAGCTCAACAACTTGTTGATCAGGGTTGTGATTCATACCTTGAGTTTGTCCGGGAGGTATCTGATCAGGAGCCGATGATACAGGACATCAGAGTAGTATCTGAATATCCAGATGTTTTTCCTGATGAGCTACAAGGACTACCTCCTGAGAGAGATCGAGTTCGAGATCTCATTACTACCGGATACACAACCGATCTCGATGGCTCCTTACCGTATGGCACCGGCTGAGCTGCGGGAGCTGAAGATGCAGTTGCAGGAGTTACTTGACTTGGGATTCGTGAGACCGAGCACTTCACCTTGGGGTGCTCCGATTCTATTTGTCAAAAAGAAGGATGGATCCATGAGACTGTGCATTAATTATAGGCAGCTAAACAAAAGAACGGTGAAGATCCGTTATCCATTGCCACGCATCGATGATTTGTTTGACCAACTCCAGGGATCTTCGGTGTTCTCAAAGATCGATATTCGCTCAGGCTACCATCAGCTGAGGATTCAAGAGTCGGATATTTCGAAAACTGCTTTCATAACACGCTATGGACACTACGAGTTGGTGGTGATGCCGTTTGGGCTGACCAATGCATCTGCAGCTTTCATGGATATGATGAATAGGATTTTCCGTCTATACTTGGACAAATTCGTGGCACTGTTCATCGATGATGTGCTCATTTATTCACGGAATGAATGGGATCGTGCGAATGATCTACGGATTGTCTTGGATACATTACGGGAGCACAAGATATATGTCAAGTTGAGCAAATGTGAGTTCTGGTTATATTAAGTCTCATTTCTTGGGCATATCATTTCTGGAGCAAGCATTGCAGTTGATCCTGCGAAGATAGATGCAGTCATGTCTTGGGAGAAACCCAAGACAGTTACACATATTCAGAATTTCCTCGGACTAGCGGGCTATTACAGACGCTTTGTCAACGGATTTTCACGCATAGTTCACCCTCTGACACGATTAACCCATAAGGGAGTTCTATTCATTTGGGACGATTCATGCGAGCAGGCCTTCAGTACACTGAAGGAGCGATTGATTACAACGCCTATTCTTGCTCTTCCTTCAGGCACTCAAGATTATGCAGTCTACATAGATGCATCAGGAGAAGGTCTAGGAGCAGTATTGATGTAGAGAGGTCAGGTGATTGCATATGCGTCACGTCAGTTGAGACCGCATGAGCGGAACTACCCCACGCATGACTTGGAGTTGGCGGCAGTTGTCTTCGTTTTGAAGATCTGGTGCCACTATTTTTATGGAGTGAATTTTGAGATTTTCACGGATCACAAGAGCCTGAAGTATATTTTTGATCAGAAGGATCTGAACATGTGGCAGCGCAGATAGCTCGAGCTATTGAAGGATTATGATTGCACGATCTCTTACCATCCCGGTAAGGGAAACGTGGTGGCAGATGCACTTAGCAGGAGAGCTCATGCAGAAGGCATGGCAAACTGGCTATATACATGGGACGTGCTTGCAACCTTAACAGATTGGCATCCATAGGAGAGCACATCCACTTCTACCATCGTACCTCCACAATCCAGCAGTTTGTGGGATCGCGTCGTCGCGGGCCAGAAGATGGATCCTTGTATCCGAGATAGATACATGCGTGCCGTCAAGGACGAGATTGATGATTTTGTGGTGACGGAGTCTATTTTATGGAAGGAAGGACGGGTCGTTGTGCCCAATGACGAGCAGCTTTGCAGAGACATACTTGAGGAGGCACACAATTCACGGTTATCTATCCATCCAAGTAGCACAAAGATGTACCGTGATTTGCGTCGACATTTCTGGTGGGATGGATTGAAGCGCGATATGGCGTAGCATGTCAGCAGTTGCATGACTTGTCAGATGGTCAAGACCGAGCACAGGAGACCACTAGGATTACTACAGTCTCTCACCATTCGCGAGTGGAAGCGGGAGAGCATTTCTATGGATTTTTCACGGGATTGCCGAAGACACCAGGTGGCCATGATTCCATTTGGGTCGCTGTTGATAGGTTGACCAAGTCAGCCCATTTCATACCTGTCAACACGACTTACACTCCATCCAGATTGGCCAAGTTCTATGTGCAGAATATCATTAGATTATATGGTATACCACGAGAGGTGATGTCTGACAGAGATTCGAGATTTACATCGCATTATTGTCATCCGTTCATGTCAGCACCACAGACAGAGTTGAAGATGAGTTCTGCATATCATCCGCAGACCGACGGGCAGAGTGAGCGTACCATTCAGACACTAGAGGATTTACTTCGCGCTTGCACTTTGGAGTAGAAAGGGTCCTGGAAGGACCATCTGCCCTTAGTGGAATTCACGTACAACAACATCTATCATTTCAGTATCGGCATGGCACCATTCGAAGCCCTATACGGGCGGAGATGCCTCACACCTCTCAGTTGGCGTGAGGTAGGTGATCATGCTTTATATTCTGTAGATCTCTTGGAGGAGACCGCGAGAGCTGTTGATCTTTTGAGACGGAGGCTTCTGACGACACAAAGCCGCCAGAAGAGCTATGCAGACTGTTGGAGAAGAGACTTGGAATTTCAGGTGATCCAATTCTTTCCTCATTATCCATTCAATTATGACATATATATGTATATATTCAACTTAATTTCATACCAGCGACATTCCTATAAATTATAGTTTGGAGATTGGGTATTCCTCCGTGTATCTCCCGTAAAGGGAGTGCAGAGATTCGGTGTTCGTAGCAAGTTGGCTCCGCGATATGTTCGACCTTTTGAGATTCTAGCTAGAGTGGGGAAGGTGGCCTATCGGATTTCCCTTCCTCCACATCTTTCAGCTATCCATGATGTCTTTCATGTCTCCAACCTAAGTGAGTATGTGCACGACCCTCGACATGTCATCAGTTACGACAATCTTGATGTAGATTCAGATTTGACATATGAGGAGAAGCCGATATAGATATTTAACCGTGTTGTGAAGAATCTTTGCAACAAAGAGATTCCATTGGTCAAGGTGTTGTGGCACCAGCACAGCATCGAAGAAGCGACGTAGGAGACCAAAGCCGACATGCGGGCACAATACCAGTAGCTTTTCTGAGGTAATAATCAAAACAAGTTTTTGTAACTAGATATAAGTTAAAATATATGGCTTGTTTTTCTTTTTGAGGATTTTATGGGTTCAAAACCCTTTGAGGTTTTTATGGCCAGATGAAATTCAAAGACATACAATGACCTTGACTCGAGTCTTGAGGACGAGACTCCCTTTGAGGTTTTTATATTTGTAACATCCGAAATCTACACAAACCTGGACCTGATCCGTTTTGGGTCCGATTAACCCAATAAAGTTATCTGACAACATTAGATAGCCTAAATCGACCAATTGATTGTAAATCAAAATTCGTTCGGGTAAAATCGACCAAAACTCGATCGCATCGAATCGCGTGCTGAGAAAAGCTGCGACGTAAATTCGGAAACCACAAAATAAACCGAGAACGTCATTAGATCTGATTCGATAAGACTCGACCAACGGAATCGACCGTTCATCAATCGGAGGTCGTTTGATATATTTAAATCACAAAACTTAATCTTAAACAAAAACCGTATCCAAAAATTTCGGGTATTCAAAACACAACCGAAAGTATATCAATATTATACCCATTTTGGTCGTCGTTCTGAGACGATCAAATTGAGATGTTGCATGTCGAAATCCGACACTCGAGGTGCGATTACGGATGACTTTAGCTTCTCAAATAAAAATAGGAAAAGGTAATAAATAATAAATAACTAAAACAATTAAATAAATATATTTTTTTCCTGTTGTATGTGCGGCAGTACAGGAAACATCATTTTGACTTGAATACTCTTCTTCCTTTCCTTTTTCCAATTGGTATTCAAATCTTCTCTCCACATGGCATTTTCTCTTACACTTGGCGTCAAGTAAACCTCTCACATTGGGCATATAACACCAACAAAACCCCATCATTCATTTCTACTTTTCTTCTTCAAAGTTTCACAGAGAGTCATTCCTTTGTTACTCTTATTCCCAAATCCCTAAGATTATTCCCATCAAGAAGCAACTGCAAACCCCCTCCCTGCCGAATCCATTGTCCAGCAAACCTCCAAGGATGACTACATTTGTTGCATGAGCTGCTACATGAGCACCTGGACTGCTGCAGGCTCAAAATTAAGCAATTAATCTTCATTTTCGAAGATCTAAAATAAGGTACATCCCCAACCATTCATCTTGCTGCCATGCATGTACCCATACATAATTTGATTTCCATAGTTAATACTTGATTTAGATTTCTTTTTATTTCGTGGGTGGAAATCTCTTGAGTTTTAATCACAGTTGGTCTGGAACCTACTATTTTTTCCACTAAATCAAAATATCCAATCTCATTTTTGGTTTGATTAATCAAAATCTAAAAATATTATTTATAGGATTCTACAAGTCTTTGCCAATAGCTAAACTCCTGCACTTGCTATATCATGTACGATCCTAAACCTAACTTTGCTGCCATTCATGTGCATTGCATGTTTAATTCTTTTTCCTTGTTATCCTTGGAAACCCAATTGCATGCAAGATTAAGATTAAAAACCATACCTATCTATTATTAGACTTTGGTACTCTTGAAAATTTTGTTTTATGGATAGAGAAAGGAGGGGAAGTTGAGTCTTTCTAGTTAAACTTCTACTGAAATTGTTTATCTATATGTTTTGGGGTTGAAGGTGTGTTCTAACTACAATATGAAAGTTTAAATTGAAAGCATATACAGTATAAAAAAATGTATAAGTCTGAAATTCTGTACAATATAAAGATTTAAATAAAAGGTTTGTACAGTGTAAAAAAATAAATTTAAATTAAAGGAAAGTATATGCTCCTTATCCTAAGTACAGTCAAAATGAAAGTATATAATCTTTATTTCATATTTTGGTCTTTATTATGATCTAAATAATACTCATTTCAGGTTTGAACAAAATGTGTTGTAAAATAAATGAAAGTTAATGAAATAAACCGCACTGCAGCCATCCCCCTGTCTCCAGCGGCCCCAGTAGCCGCCCTGGCCCTCCTTCCAGTGGCCGCCGCCACCGACTTGCTCCTTCCGCTACGAGCACAGACATCGCCCCGTGCAGCCAGCACGACCGGCCTCACACCGTTGTCTCAATTAGCTTGTGGTAATGAATGTGGATGTGAATGCCATATGTAGCGTCAAGCGCGAAAAATTTCCTTGTTTTTTTGTAATTTATGCGATCTTATGTGAATAAAATGACGTGAAAGTAGCGTAAATGGGTACCCGGATCCTCGGGGGTCGACAAGTCAAGTCTTAGGGTTATATTGTGAGGTTGCACGTTAACCAAGACCCCAGACTATCCACTAGACTTAAGAATCTAAATAAATCAAGAAATATTTCCAATCTCAAACTTTCCATCATCACTCACAAATATGATCTCTGAAAAAAATGATGTTATATACTTGCACTCATACATTCATGAATATTCAACTACAATATAAATGTCATATATGGGAAGTGTTGGATTTATGGGTCGATCACGAGAGATGCTTTAAACAACTTGAATACCTTTTTACTTGAGAAAGTAGATGTACATTGTACTTGTTATACCTTTCTACTTGCATGCTTTTGATCATAATAAATGCCTGTTATTTTTTTAAAATTTTTGGGAGGTACCAGCGCCCGCTGACGCCTTTTCCTTCCTAACATATTTTGGCAGGCAAAGAACCTGATGTTCAGTAGCTATTGATGCTTCCAGGAGACAAGGTATATACTAGAAGGTATGGTTTATTTTGTTTCAGTTTTTGGTTCGGTTGATAATGTATTATGCTTCTCTTCAGATTTTTTGGGATATACTATATGTACTATCAGACACTGTACATGTTGTAAAATTATAAGGAAATTAATGAAATGAGATTTTGGTGTCATTTGTCTCTATTAATTTGTGGTTTTGATTGTGGATATGAATGTCATGTGGAAAATTATCTGCGCGGAAAATTTCCCTGTTTTTCTGTAATTTGTGTGATCTTATGTGACTGAAATACTACGAAAGTAGCGTAAACGGGTACCAGGATCCTCGAGGGTTCATAAGTTTGGTATCAGAGCAGTGGTACCCGATACACACATTCGCAGTATTTCAATTCCGATCGCATTAAGTTCTCGGATAGCGACAGTCTTCCGACTTATCGTGAGTCCGAGAAGGGAAATATGACATTCGAATTCAATTACCACAGATGTCACCAACTTCATTGATTTTCATATTATATCCCAAGAAGAGAAAAAGCAGATAAGATAAGTTTCTGCAAGTGGCATTTTATGACTAAAAATGGTTCTCATGCAAAGCCATGTCATCCTGGCCAGACCAGGAGATGACTAACCAACTAGCACACATATTGACTACTCTTAGCGACCTTTCCATGTCCTATTTGATTCTGTTGAGACACATTCTTTTCTTGCTTCGAGGCCAGTTGTTTGTCATTTCTCTGATAGTCAGGCACATGTCCATGCTGATTGGCGGACACGAGATGCTCGCAGATGGTTTACTCCTACAGCTTGATGAGTTCGACTTGATTCTAGGCATGGATTGGTTATCTGCTCATCATGCGCTTGTTGATTGCTTTAAAAAGACGGTTATCTTCAGGATTCCAGATCTACCTGAGTTCACTTTTGATGGTACTATACATGACTACACCATGGAGTACATTTCGGTGCTGTGAGCTCAGCAACTTGTTAAACAGGATTGTGATTCATACCTTGCGTTTGTTCGGGAGGTATCTGATCAGGAGCCGATGATACAAGACATCAGAGTAGTATCTGAATATCCAGATGTTTTTCCTGATGAGCTACAAGGACTACCTCCTGAGAGAGAGATCGAGTTCGAGATCTCATTACTATCAGATACACAGTCGATCTCGATGTCTCCTTACCGTATGGCACCAGCTGAGTTGCGGGAGCTGAAGATGCAATTGCAGGAGTTACTTCACTTGGGATTCGTGAGACCGAGCACTTCACCTTGGGGTGCTCTGATTCTATTTGTCAAAAAGAAGGATGGATCCATGAGACTGTGCATTGATTATAGGCAGCTAAACAAAAGAACGATGAAGATCTGTTATCCATTGCCACGATTCGATGATTTGTTTGACCAACTCCAGGGATCTTCAGTGTTCTCGAAGATCGATATTCGCTCAGGCTACCATCAGCTGAGGATTCAAGAGTCGGGTATTCCGAAGACTGTTTTCATGACACGCTATGGACACTACGAGTTGGTGGTGATGTCGTTTGGGCTCACCAATGCATCTGCAACTTTCATGGATATTATGAACATGATTTTCCGTCCATACTTGGACAAATTCGTGGCAGTGTTCATCGATGATGTGCTCATCTATTCACGGAATGAATGGGATCATGCGAATGATCTACGGATTATCTTGGATACATTACAGGAGCACAAGATATATGCCAAGTTGAGCAAATGTGAGTTCTGATTATCTCAAGTCTCATTTCTTGGGCATATCATTTCTGGAGCAAGCATTGCAGTTGATCCTGCGAAGATAGATGCAGTCATGTCTTGGGAGCAACCCAAGACAGTTACACAGATTCGGAGTTTCCTCGTACTAGCGGGCTATTACAGATGCTTTGTCAACGGATTTTCACGCATAGTTCACCCTCTGACATGATTGACGCATAAGGGAGTTCTACTCATTTGGGACGATTCATGCGAGCAGGCCTTCAGTACACTGAAGGAGCGATTGACTACAATGCCTATTCTTGCTCTTCCTTCAGGCACTCAAGATTATGCAGTCTACATAGAAGCATCGAGAGAAGGTCTAGGAGCAGTATTGATGTAGAGAGGTCAGGTGATTGCATATGCATTACGTCAGTTGAGACCGCATGAGCGGAATTACCCCACGCATGACTTGGAGTTGGCGGCAGTTGTCTTCGCTTTAAAGATCTGGCGCCACTATTTTTATGGAGTGAATTTTGAGATTTTCACAGATCACAAGAGCCTGAGGTATATTTTTGATCAGAAGGATCTGAACACGAGGCAGCGCAGATGGCTCGAGCTGTTGAAGGATTATGATTGCACGATCTCTTACCATCCCGGTAAGGGAAACGTGGTGGCAGATGCATTTAGCAGGAGAGCTCATGCAGAAGGTATGTCAAACTGGCTATATGCATGGGACATTCTTGCAACCTTAACTAATTGGCATCTATAGGAGAGCACATCCATTTCTACTGCCGTACCTCCACAATTCATCAGTTTGTGGGATCGCGTCGTCGCGGGCCAGAAGATGGATCCTTGGATCCGAGATAGATACATGCGTGCCGTCAAGGACGAGATTGATGATTTTGTGGTGATGGAGTCTATTTTATGGAAGGAAGGACGGGTCGTTGTGCCCAATGACGAGCAGTTTCGCAGAGACATACTTGACGAGGCACACAACTCACGGTTATCTATCCATCCAAGTAGCACAAAGATGTACCGTGATTTGCGTCGACATTTCTGGTGGGATGGAATGAAGAGCGATGCGGCACAACATGTCAGCAGTTGCATGACCTGTCAGATGGTCAAGACCGAGCACAGGAGACCACTAGGATTACTACAGTCTCTCCCCATTCCCGAGTGGAAGTGGGAGAGCATTTCTATGGATTTTGTCACGGGATTGCCGAAGACACCAGGTGGCCATGATTCCATTTGGGCCGTTGTTGATAGGTTGACCAAGTCAGCCCATTTCATACCTGTCAACACGACTTACACTCCATCCAGATTGGCCAAGTTCTATGTGCAGAATATCATCAGATTACATGGTATACCACGAGAGGTGGTGTCTGACAGAGATTCGAGATTTACATCGCATTATTGGCATCAGTTCATGTCGGCACCACAGACAGAGTTGAAGATGAGTTCTGCATATCATCCGCAGACCGACAGGCAGAGTGAGCGTACCATTCAGACACTAGAGGATTTACTCCGCGCTTGCACTTTGGAGTAGAAAGGGTCCTGGAAGGACCATCTGCCATTAATGGAATTCACGTACAACAACAGTTATCATTCCAGTATCGGCATGGCACCATTCGAAGCCCTATACGGGCGGAGATGCCTCACACCTCTCAGTTGGCGTGAGGTAGGTGATCATGCTTTATATTTTGTAGATCTCTTGGAGGAGACCGCGAGAGCTGTTTATTTTTTGAGACGGAGGCTTATGACAGCACAAAGCTACCAGAAGAGCTATGCAGACCGTCGGAGAAGAGACTTGGAGTTCCATGTGATCCAATTCTTTCCTCTTTATCCATTCAATTATGACATATATATGTATATATTCAACTTAATTTCATTCAAGTGACATTCCTATACATTATAGTTTGGAGATTGGGTATTCCTCCGTATATCTCCCATAAAGGGAGTGCAGAGATTTGGTGTTCGTGGCAAGTTGGCGCCGTGATATGTTCGACCTTTTGAGATTCTAGATAGAGTGGGGAAGGTGGCCTATCGGATTGCCCTTCCTCCATATCTTTCAGCTATCCATGATGTCTTTCATGTTTCCAACCTGAGTAAGTATGTGCACGACCCTCGATACGTCATCAGTTACGGGAATCTTGACGTAGAGTCAGATTTGACATATGAGGAGAAGCCGGTATAGATATCTGACCGTGTTGTGAAGAAGCTTCTCAACAAAGAGATTCCATTGGTCAAGGTGTTGTGGCACCAGCACGACGTTGAAGAAGCGACGTAGGAGACCAAAGCCGACATGCGGGCACAATACCCGCAGCTTTTCTGAGGTAATAATCAAAACAAGTTTTTGTAACTAGATATAAGTTAAAATATATGGCTTGTTTTTCTTTTTGAGGATTTTATGGGTTCAACACCCTTTGAGGTTTTTATGGCCAGATGAAATTCAAAGACATACAATGACCTTGACTCGAGTCTTGAGGACGAGAGTCCCTTTGAGGTTTTTATATTTATAACATCTGAAATCTACACAAACCTGGACCTGATCCGATTTGGATCCGATTAACCCAATAAAGTTATCCTACAACATTAGATAGCCTAAATCGACCAATTGATTGTAAATCAAAATTCGTTCGGGTGAAATCGACCAAAAATCGGTCGCATCGAATCGCGTGCCGAGAAAAGCCTCAACGCAAATTCGAAAACCACAAAACAAATCGAGACCGTCCTTAGATCTGATACGATAACACACGACCAATGGAATCGACCGTTCGTCAATCAGAGGTCATTTGATATTTTTAAATCACAAAATTTAATCTTAAACAAAAACCGTATCCGAAAATTTCGGGTATTCAAAACACAACCGAAAGTATATCAATATTATACCCATTTTGATCGTCGTTCTGAGTCTGCATATGGTCCTAACATCTGCGGTTCGGGCGGGGATGGCCTCAACCCAACGACTCACATAATCTACGACCAACAGAATGTACTCAAATCCCTGAATCCTAGGGAATGGACCCATGAAATTGATGCCCCATGCGTCAAAAACCTCACAGAAGTGTATGGGATGCATCGACATCATATCACGCTATCCACAAGTGCCCATCCTCTGACAGTCAGTACACCTCTTCACGAACTCATCAGAATCCTTGAAGAGAGTAGGCCACCATAGGTCGGATTGGAGCACTTTCTGTGCCGTTCTCCTCCCTGAGTGATGTCCACCTGCCTCAAGCTTGTGGCAGTAAGTAAGGACGCTGTGGTGCTCCTCCTGAGGAATGCACCTACGCCAGATACTATCCCTCCCTCGTGGTAAAGGATGGGATCCTCCCAATGGTAAAAATTGTCCTTCGCGAGGAAGGTCTCAAGTTTCTGCCTGGGCCAATCTTGTGGAACTTTCTTGACGACAAGATAGTTCACAATATCGGCATACCATGGGAGCGAGGCGATAGAAAGGATCGCCTCATCTGGGAAGGTCTCACAAATAGGCTCAGTTTGCTCAGAATCCTCAAGATACTCCAATCGGGAGAGATGATCTGCCACCACATTCTTGACTCCATGTTTATCCTTAATCTCTATATCAAACTCCTAGAGTAGAAGGATCCATCTGGTCAATCTAGCTTTGGCATCCTTCTTTGCCATGAGGTACCTGATGGCAGTATGATTAGTGTAAATGGTCACTCTAGATCCAATGATGTAAGATCTGAACTTATCTAGGGTAAAAACTACGACTAGCATCTCCTTCTCAATGACCGTATAGTTCCGTTGTGCGGCATCCAGTGTACGGCTAGCGTAGTGAATGGTAAATGGGACTCCATCCCTCCTCTGTCCCAGCACGGCCCCCATGGCAAAATCGGAGGCGTCTGTCATGATCTCGAATGGGAGATACCAATCGGGTGGCTGGAGAACAGGAGCCTCTATAACACAGCTCTTGAGAGTCTTAAACGACGATAGACACTTATCATCTACAAGGAACTCGGTGTCTTTCATCAGCAGATCAGTCAACGGTCAAGCAATACTGCTGAAATCATGAATAAAGCGTCGGTAGAATCCGACATGCCCTAGAAAAGACCGTAACTGCCGCAAGTTGGACGGTGGATTGAGTTTTCTAATGATGTCCACCTTGGCTGAATCAACCTCCATGCCCCTGTTGGAGATGATATGGCCAAGCACTATCCCTTGAGTCGCCATGAAGTGACTCTTGTCCCAAGACAACACAAGGTGAACCTCTATGCATCGCTGAAGGACTCGGTCTAGGCAGTCAAGACAAGAATCGAATCCGTCGTCGTAGACTGAGAAATCATCCATGAAGACCTCCAAGCACTCCCCCATCATGTCTGAAAAGATGGACAACATGCATATCTGGAATGTCGTCGGAGCATTGCATAATCCAAATGGCATGCGTCTGAAAGCATATGTCCCGAAGGGATAGGTGAAGGTGGTCTTGTCCTGATCCTCGGGCGCGATGGCCACCTGATTATTGCCGGAGTACCCATCCAAGAAACAATAATGGCTCTTTCCCTCCAGCCTCTCAATAATCTGATCAATAAAGGGCAGGGGGAAATGATCCTTCTTGGTGGCCTGGTTCAATCATCTGTAGTCCATACAGACCCGCCAAGAAGTGGGTACCCGGGTAGCAATATCCTCTCCAGACTCGCTGACAACTGTAGTGATGCCCATCTTCTTGGGCACCACATGCAACGAATTGACCCACTTGGAGTCGGAGATGGGGTAGATAAAATCGACGCTCCACCATTTCGAGATCTCCTTCATGACAACATCTCTTAGATTTGGGTTCAGCCGCCGCTGGAACTCATGCGACGGCCTTGCCTCATCCTCGAGATAGATATGGTGGGAGCACAGAGCCGGACTGATCCCCTGGAGATCGGCTACACTCCATCCTATCGCCTTGCGGTTCTTTTCAAGAACCCCCATCAGACGGGATTCTTGCTCTCCAGTCAAATCAGCGGAGATAATGACTGGGTACATCTCATGCTCACTCACAAGGAACCTATACTTCAGCAACGACGGTAGTGGCTTCAGCTCTGGACAAGTGGGTGCTGGTTGATCTGGCTTCTGAAAAATTTGAGTGTATGCTGCCAAATCTGCACGGGAGAATAAGAACTCTCGCTCACAAACTGGATCTGGAGAAGGCTTCTCTGCTAGACTGTCTCTGCTCTGCTCAGAATCGACCTCCTCTCTAGCTGTAGGCTCAGTAGAAGTCAGACATGGTGTCAAATCATCGAACTCTGCCCAATCAGTATCTGACTCCGAGGGATCTGTATCATACTCACAAAACTCTATCTCGCAGTCAAGAACTGGGTCTGCAGCCTGAAATGTATCCTGGACCAGGAATGCACTCTCCAAGCTCTCCTCTGCTGGCGTCTCTGCATCAGCGAACTCTGAAGGTGAGAGGATGGCCTGTGCGACTGGATCTGCCCAAACTGCCTCGTCATCTGTAATCACAAAGTCACAGTCCTGGTGGATGTCTCGCCCTGCCTCTGTCATCTGCTTTGAATATGTGGTCGGCTCTGAGCAATCTTAATCTCTGTCTCTATTATCCTCGACCGTCTCTATTTGTATACTCTCATCCTCGACGCGAAAGTACACCTTCCCGCTATCATGGTCGGACACTTCCTTGGCTATGGCCAAGAACGGGCATCCTAAAATGATGGGGGTATCGGTCACAGACTCAGGGATCTCCATGTCCAACACAACGAAGTCCACGGGGAATTTCAGGCCCTGAATCGTGACAACAACGTCCTTCAGCAACCCCTTCGGCCTCTTGACAGATTGATCAACAAACTGAAGAACCGTCCTGCTCTGTCGGAGAGTGCCCAACTCAAAGTGGTCGAGAAGGGCTTCCAAAAGTAGGTTGATCGAAGAACCCTGTCTAATAGAGTGCGGTCGAACCTCTGCTCATGAATGTGGCATCTGACATATGGGGCTCCTGCATCTGGCCTCTTGGCTGGCAGACGGTTCTGTATTGCGAAACAAGTGGCACGAGTAAGCACATGAATCTCATACTAATGGTTCCTCCTCTTCCTCCTAACTGTGGTCCTGTCTCTAAGTGATCTCTGGAGTAGAGGGATGTGCTCCAAGGCCTCCTGAAGAGTCATCTGGATATGGAATCGATCTATCATCTACTGGCTGAACTCTATCTAGTGATTCTTTTTTTGATTTTCTGTTTTCTTCCCCTTCGCCATGTGAAGTGCTCGTGGAAAGGAGATCATGGGGTCCTTCTCAGATGTTGGACTAGGAGAGGGCCTGGCATGCTCATGAACAGTAGAATCCACATAATCATCATCAATCAACACATATGGATCCGAAAAAAAACAAACCCTTTCCTTTATTTCCAGAAACGTCCTGAGATACATGTACAGACGGAAATACAACGGGACTAGCAGAAGTAGAAATGGTGGCCTCAGTACCACCCTCGGCATGTCGTCTCGCGACATCAGTACCGCGCTCTGGCTCAGCAATTGTGGTGGCGTCAGTACCACCTCCTCCAACTGGTGAAATGACGGCATCAACACCGTCGGCTAGATCAACATCCATGGTGGCATCAGTACCACCGTCATCATCTCTCGCGGCGTCAGTACCGCGCTCCTCCTCGCCTGGCGCCCTGGAAGTGGCGTGGGGTCATCGCTCTGACGAGGCGCCGCCTGCTGGCATCCTACCGCTCCTAAGTGTAACAAAATCAGCATCAAACATGTATGCAGACAAATCACCAAATGAATCACTAGGAGTGGTAATCTCTGTGAACTCTACCTGCTCAGACTTCCTCTTCATGTTGTTCGGATTCGGCTCATTCTGGGCAAGGATGGTGGCCTTCCCTCTCACGATCTCCCGCATCTTCTGGCGGAACTCGTCCATCTCTCGTCTAAAGGTATCTTGCTGCTCTGTCATGAGATGAGCTAGGTCGTCTAAGGCGGGATTCTCATAGGCTGACCCATGAGAACCTGACGGGTGGCCTCGCTGATGGTGAGGTTGCTATGGCTGGGGCGGGTGAGAGGGGTACTGCTGGGGATTATACTGCTGAGGTTGCTCTCGCCTCCAAGACTGTCCCTGCTGATAGGGATGAGGACCATACTGCTGCTGGGGCTGGGATGATTGCTGTTGGGAGATTGGGGGCTGCTGTTGCTGCTCTCGCAGATGGCCGTACTGGCCACCCTGAACTGGAGGCTGCTGCTGGGAACTGGCACCTCCGGCTGACCAACGGAATCCGAGATGGTCTCGTCGGATATTGGGCTGGGGTCAGTCGTACCAAATCCTGTTGACATCCATCAACGGCTCCAGTTTGCAAGGGGTGGCAGGAGTACTGCCAGGAGATGATCCGGCTGGTAGACCACCATTTGAGTGTCCTGAAATGGTGGTGACTGGTAGTAAGGCTGCGACTTCTGGTACGGCTCCTCCTGTACAAGGTGAACCTGTCTAGGCTGACTGGAGCACTAGGACGAGCTGCCGCTGCTGCTCGGATCTCCTCGTGCTTGAAGACGGGGCTGAGAAGCCGTATGTGCCTCCTGGAGACACATGACATGTGTCTTCAGATCACTCAGCATCTGTGCCATCTGATCCATCTGAGATATGCCCTGGCACTGCTTTTTCTCTATCAGCTCCATCCGGTCCAGCTTTTCGCTGATGATACCCATGTCGACGGCTGTGGACTCGGCATGTGCGGCTGCCGCTGACGAAGTGGAAGGACCGACATCGATCCGTGCTACCCTCTGAAACTGCACGGACTGTGGCTGGGGGCGTCCCTGAGTGTAGAGTCAAGTCTGGGACATCACTGTGTAGTTATCGGCCATCTCCTCGTAGATGGCCCAGACCTGATCCTCATCCTTGGAGAAGTCGGAACCGCCACAAGAAGCGTTCACCAGGCCCTGCAGCTCTAGTGTCAACCCGCAGAAGAAGCTCTGAACTAGGTTCGGCTTCATGATGTCGTGGTACGGGCATCGGTCAGTAAGCTCATGGAACCTCTCCCATGCCTCGTGAAACTGCTCGTTGGGGAGCATGGAGAAGTTGTTGATCAGGGCCCTCGCTGCATTGGTCCGCCCGAGTGGATAGTACTTGTTCAAGTACTCGGTGCGGAGCTGCTCTCAGGTGTAGACAAATCTCCCTAAGTGCTTCAACCAGTTGGCTGCTCTATCGGCCAGGGAGAAGGGGAATGCAATCATCCGAATAGTATCCTCATCCACCTGCCGATCGTGGACAGTACTACAGATCATCTCAAACTCTTGGAGATGAATATGGGGCTCCTTAGTGGCGAGCCCGTGGAAGCGGGGGAGTAGCTGAAGTGTGTTCGGGGGGAACTTGAAGTTCCCCACGATGGCCGGAAGAACCACCCAACGGTGTGTTAGAGTCAATCCTGGGTTGTGCAACTCCCGCATCGGTCTCGAATCTGTTGCTGTTGCTGCCGGCTGGTCTGGCTGAACGGGCTGATCTGGACCCCTGCGTCCATTGGCTCGCGGCTGCTCTCACTGCTCTTGGAGCCTCTCCATCTCTCTCCTCATCTCCACCATGAAAGCCCCCTGGTCTCGCATCTGTCTCTGCATCGTCTCAAGGGAGGATAACATGGTGGTGTTGATCGCACCCTGGTCCAGTACGTATGTGGTCGTGTCTGGCCTCTGACCCTCGGTGCGATCCTCGCTGCTGGACATGATCTCTGCAAAGGCAAAAGACCCAAACTCAAGTGTCGAAATATCATATGCTTGTGGTCTCGCATCTGGCACTGGTAACTCAGGAATAGAAGAAGGGTGGTCAAGGGGGGAACAGGGCGGAATCGAACTCGGGTTCGGAGAGCGGGTCTGGGCTCTCACGAACCAACCTAGATGAACGGGCTGGAGTGCTGAAAAGCGGTGTAGCTAGAGGCTGCCTAAGGGACCTCCTGCCCATCATCTCGATCTGGCGAGTTTGGCGGATGAGATCTGGGAAACAAACAAGAAGAGCAATCAAACCCCCGATTCACCTACTCCACGCTGAGCTGAAGACCGTAAGAGCTCGGTCAATTATCTTATCGATTTTATTTAGGTGATCATGTCAGGATATCAGAGCAGTTACGTGACCTGGTAGGAATCCAATCCGCCAACCAAACTGTCTCGTATAAAAGGCCGGTAGTCTGATCGGGGCTCGGATGTGGCTCTAGCCTAGTGTGCGGGTCACTCTCTCACGCAATCAAATCAGACAATGAGGGGGTTGCTCTCCCCAAGACATGTTTTTTAGGTGAGATGTCTTTTAGGGTCGAGTTTGTTTAGCAGTCCCAATTTTATAATTTTCCTTTTTTAAATATTTTTCAAAGCAAACAACTCCTAACGAATTTTTTGGTTCTCCTGATTATTTTAAGTCCAAAACCGGGGGAGAAGACGAAAAAGCCGATGCGCATGAATCAATGATGCATGTAGAATAAGAAATGCGTACCTGATTCCAGCAGTCTACATGCAGGGTGATCCACACATAAGATAAAAGATAGAATATAAACTACCTATATAATGCACGCGAAAATCCGGTCTTAGCAGAACAATTTCTACACGTAAGCACAGTAGCCGGGTACTCGAGCCTAAGTCCGGAGTCCTATCTTGGGAGCCACTCGGTGTCTACCACAACAGATCTTGCATGCGTTGTATGTGACTCCTCAAGGCACGTGGACTAGAGCTCAAATAATCCGACTTTTTCTTGTGATTTAATTAATTAGGTCCAGTTAACGATCTATAGGCACAGGCAGATAATTAGGTGTTTGGATCCTAATTAATTACGTCACAATCACAGAAATTCCTAAGCTAGGGTTAAAACCGTGTAAATCAAATGGGCAGTAAATAAATGGTCAAAAATCGAAAACCGGCGAAAATCTCGGTGAGGTCCCCTGAGCACACCGGTGCTCGGCGAAACAGACCCTGAAATCTGCCAAGTGTCCAAGTCTGTCCCTGTGTTATTACAATAAAATGATTTTTGGCAGAAAATAAAGCTACGCTAATCTACAGCTAATCCTGCGGTTATTTCGCGGCTATTCCACGGCTCCCAAACTTCGGCTCCTCCTCCTCGCGCTCTCTTGCGGTTTCGTAGAGAAAGAAGCCTCCTTCGACTCCCATGGTTGCTTCAGCTCCCGAAAAAGCCGCCTCGGTCCTCGAACCCTCGCAAGAAACAAAAACCAAAGTGTCAGTCCAGAAAAATATATAAAAATGAATCAGAGAAAAATATATCTACAAATATTTACAAAAAGCCACGGAAAAGAAAAACCACGAAAACTCGAAAACGACTACTAAGCCGTGCTCTCCAGCAACAGCGCCATTCTGATGACATAAAAAACCACGAGCGACTAAGGGAGATAAATAACTCAGGTCGTTGCGACCTCAATCACTCGTAAATCAGTCAATCAAGAAAATGTAAGAACCACCAAACAGAGGTATAAATCAATGAAAATCAAAAGCGTCCTCGCTACTTTTATTAACCTGGTATAGCGACCAGGGTCGGACTCAATGAGAACAGGATGGCCTTGCGGCCTATAAAGTAGTCAAAGTCGAAAAACAAAGGAGAAAATGTTTTTGGTGGATTTTTATGTTTTTTAAATGTTTTTGTGTTTTTGATTTTGTAAGAAAAAGGGGAAACAAGCAAATACAATAATTTATTAAAGCACTCAAAAATACACAGAAAATTCAAATAAAATTATTTTTGTGTTTTTAATATTTTGAAGTGTTTTTGGTGAATTTTTCAGGATTTTTTAATTTTTATTTGATTTTCTAAAAATCATGAAAGAGAAAAAATATGGGCTATTGTATAGCCAGACTTGAAAGATCAATTAAAAATATAAAACCGATCTACAAAAGTCTGGAGCAATTTTTATGAAAAATAGATATAAAAACTAAAATACATAAAAGAGTTTGCATTTTTTGAATTTTATAGAATTTTTAATGATTTTTATGATATTTTTAGGATTTTTCAATTTTTAAGGTTTTTTAAATCCAAATAAGCTCAAAAATGTACAGAAGCTAGAAAACACTAAAATTAACTGTCACTAACTTTTGTAGAATTTTTAAAGAATTTTTATATTTTTCTTTGATTTTCTTTTTTAAACAGTAATAAAAATACGTATTTTTTGTTTTTTAAAAATAGTAAAAAGCCTCGAAAATGTTCTAAAAATTTAGAAAAATTTTTAACAGTGGTAGGAGCCACGTGTCCAAATTTCAGCTAATTTGGATTTAATTTGATAGTTTATTCAATAAAAACAAGGCATACAACAAGCATGGACCTAAATGCAAAGAAACTTATTTCTAGGATCAAATGATAACAAATAAAGAAAGTCTAGGGGCCACACTTGCAAAAAGCCCAAAATGACACGTGCAACACACGTGATTCAGGCACAGAGGGGCATAAATGTAATTGCTATTTAAAAATATGTAAACAGTAACACACAGGAACCACAGGACTAAATGCGCAAATAACCTAAATCCTCACGTGTCGACGCACGTGGCTCACATACACTGGACTAAATTGCAAATACTAAAAAGTCTAAGGTCCTAACTACAATTGTTCCAAAATAAAAACAACGTACTAAAATATTTACATGACTAAATGGAAATAATAAAATGACAAGGGGCCTAAGGGAAATTACCCCTTTATTTAAGATGACGGTCGAGGAAGCACCACGTGGAGATCCGATGGCTGAGAACAAAAGATGCCTCTCGTCGATGAACGGTCCGGATCGAGCCCTAGGTGGATCGGACGGTGGCTGAAGCTCCGCAGATAAACGACGATGATCAGATCTGGCGTGGAGGGGCTGATCGGACGATCGCTGAAGGTCCTGGAAGAACTCGTCTCCGGCGAACTTCGTCGGCTCACTCTGTGTGCGTGGGACCTCCTCCTGGGCTGCTGAGATCAACGAAATGAAGCTCAGACTCTTCCGCAGCTGGTGGGCGCCTCCGATGAGGCCGAGAAGCTCCGGGGAACTCCGGCGGTGAGGGAGGAGCCAAGCTCCTGTGCTTGGACTGATGACCCTCAGATGGGTCTCGTTGACCTGCAAAATGGCACAGAAGGACTCCTGGGTCGAGGGCAAAGTGCCTCGACCCGGTTAGGGGTGGAATGGGTGGTCAGATGAGGGCAGAGCATGGTCTCCGGCGAGGCGACGGCGGAGGAGACCCGCGGTCCTGCTTCGAGACGAGACAGGTTGATCGGATGGGTAAAGAAGGTGGGTAGGAGTCTCGTGATCGTGAATCGATAGTCGGATGGACAGATAGATGACCAAATCGTTGGGAATCGACCGGCGAAGACTGACGGCACAAATGGGCGTAAGTGGAAATAAAGCTAATCTAGAGGGTGTCGGGACTACCTGGTGATCGAGGTCGATTGTGGATGAGCTGGCGGAGCTCTGGGGGTCTTTGCCTCAAGGATTCGTCGGGGTCCGAGGCTCGACGCACCTCGCGATGGCGCACGGTGAAAGGGTTCGCCGGATCAGTGGCTGGGGACGCTTCCTCCTCACTGCGACACCGCCTTCGGATAGCTGTCACTCTAAGGAGGGTGATGGAGGTACTGGGATGGAAAGGCAGAGCCAAAGATGATGTGAAATTGCGGCTGGAGGTGGGGTCTTTATACTAGGAAGGGTCCGGCAAGAAGGAGTCGGGCAGGGTTACTCGAGGCACGGATCCCTAGAATTACCCTCGGGCGAGGATCTCGGATGATGCATCGGTAAACAGGACATGGGGTTTAGGCGAATGGAGACCGGATCAGATGGGGGAAATTAGGAGAATATGGGTCGGGGTGCAAGATCCGCGTCTGGTGGTCCTGGGGGGAGAGTTGACCGGGGGTCAACAATCCCCCGTGGACCAATGGGAGGCCGTCAATTATTAATTAATTGAAAATTCATTTTAAATTAGTAAATGATTTTATTTCAAAAAAGTTTAAACATGAAAAATGTTTATTATTTTTCAAATTATTTTTTAGTGATTTTTATTTATTTTTTTGAAAAATAAATAACGTATTTACATTTTATTATTATTATATATAGGTATATATACATATGTATTTTTTATTTTTATTTTTAATTGTTTATTTTTATATAATGATTCCAATTTTATATTTTATTTATTTACAACATAAAATTTAGGATAACAGGGTATTTTTATTTTATTTTTATGAGTTATTTACATGGGTTAAATAAATAGCTTATATACATATGTACATGGTATATATACAAGGGGGAAAGAGATTTTTATTTTCTTTTTTATTTATTTTTCTGATTTTTATTTTAGTTTATTTTTACAAATATGTACAAAATATGAGAAACACTTTTTAATTTTTATTTTTAGGAAAATAAATTTATTTATTTACATGGGGTTACGTACACATATGATTGACCTTATCTCTCTCTACTTGGATTCTTTTGCGGTCAGGCCCATGATGAGCCCTCCCTTGGGATTAGATCACTCAATATTTATTCTAAATATTTCCCTCTTTTTCTTGTGTTTCTTTATTCCTTTATTTTGATGCAAAAACATGCTAATTATGCATATTTACATGATGCTTGCATTTTGGCAATTTATGATATTTACACACATTTACATGTTATTTGGCTCAAGTTTCTAGCTAAAATAAAGGAATAAAGAGTGATGAATTGGGATTCATCAACTTCCCAGGTCGAACCTGACCATACTACTTCCACTGATGAGTCCGTTCATGTTCGTTCTGAGACCGTTGAGGATCTTCGCCATGTTGATCCTGATCAGGTTATGTCAGCTGATGACTCCAATATCGACTTGCACCATGTTAGATCCATTCCTCAGAGGTTGCTCAAGAAGTTAAGCTTTCTACCTTCTTGAACCTTATACAATCATTACCATGTATATTCGCTTTCGATCTTTCATTCCCATCCACCTTGACTTGTGTGTTTTCCTTGCTTAGGATGTGCTTTATCCTAAGTATAGGGGAGGTGGACGATTCGAATGTTCTTTCTTTGTTTTGTTTCATCACTCCTGTCGTTGCCTATACATACAGATCTCTTACACTAAGTATAAGAGAAGTGATGCATTTATCCCCACATCATTTTTTATTTTTATAGGTTTATTGGTCCCCTCACATGTCTCCTCTCTTGTTGATATTCCTGTCTATACTTAGGGATCTCTTACTCGAAGTATAGGAGGAGATATTCCGAGTTGTTGATCTGTTCATTCCCACCCTCGACCCTCCTTGCATGTTGCATACAGTCAACTATACTTAGAATTAATTGATCCAAAGTATATGGGGGATGGCCGACCTCTCATTCTTTAATTATTTAGTCGTTGTAGTATAAGATATTCTATACATGGTATGAGTTATATCTTCCTTTTCTATCTGATCTATGAGGACATAGCTCAAGCTAAGTATGATGGATTACATATACGATGTATATACGCGTACTTTTGTAGTTTTGAAAAATATGGTTAAAGTACTATATGAATAATGATATACAATATATATATTCTTTAAATTTCTTTGTATATAATGATTAATAAATTGGTTAGAGATGTTTTGCAAAATGATTTGAAAATGGTTATAAAATATTTTGAAAAACCTTTTGAAATCCATTTGGAAAAAATTTACAAAATGGTTTCAAACCTTTGTAGAAACTTTTTATTTGTAAAAATGTTTCATTTATTTAAAATAATTTAAAATCTATTTTTAAACGGTTTGGAAAATGATCGCAAAAATATTTGAAAAACTTATACATACTATTTGAAAAATATTTGCAAAATGGTTTTCAAAATTTTTAAATGTTTGCAAATTCTTTATAAACATTATTTTCAAAATGATTGTTAAAATATTTTAAAATTATTTTATGATACATATACATAATTTTAGCAAATAAAAGTCCTTTACAAATCCTATAGATACAAAGATATAATTAACAACTAACATTACTACAAATTCCTAACATAAATTCATCACCTAATTCTTTTAAATAAAAGATGCACTCCCACCCTTTAATTTTTCAAAAATCCATACAAATTTATAAAGTCAAAATCAATAAAAAATTTCAAAATGTTTTTTAAAATTGCTTAAAATTTTGCAAAAACTTTTCAAAATTCAAAAAAAAAAGTTTAAAATCAAATAATTACTTCACAAAAAGATATTCTTTCCATTATATTGCATTTTTCTGAATGATTATGATAATTGAACTAGTTTGATTAAAATCCAAATATTCGAGCTTGGTTGGGCCTTATTCCACTTAATCCCAGAAACCTTATAGGAACTGGAATTGAGGCACATCAGGTCTACTAGATTTAATTCTTTGAGACCACAATACTTGGTTCATATGCCATCTTGACTGCCTAAGTAGAATATTTCAAAACACATGCATGACTCTTGTCGAGAGTAACATAACTTGCATACATGTACCTTAAACTTTGCTCAACTCATTTGAAGTGGTAGAGGGTTGGATTTACCGACATGATACACACGTGAATAGAAAAATTAGAAGTCACAATCTATGATCATTATGCTCCAACCCGATCCAGTAGCAACAAGGTCCAATGACAAGATGCTGTGTGTTGCAGTAATGCTTCAAAAGAGGGATAATCTACTGGCTCAAGAGGAAAACATCCTTATGTAAATGTTACTATATATAATATTCAAAAAAAATGCAAAATAAAAAACTCCAAAAAATAAATCAGTAACAATCAAGGAAAATCAATCCCTAACGGATTATAGATAGGTATTCAATACGCAAGTTTGTTCTTAAAAGTCAAAGATTCGCGTGAGTCTGTAGCTGTATGACTTGGCTACATTAGTCAATCATCTTAGGGTAGGTAGCTACACTTGTACCATCCACTCTTCTCTACCTCCTCTTTTTGAGACGGTTGCACTTGAACTTAGAAGGGAATACCCCGCTTCTAGAGGAAAGAGTTGCTGGATTGGGGAACTAGGGTCACCATGTTGGAGAATACTGTCTCTTTACTGCTTCGGCCGAGAAGAGATATTTATAATTGATATTGTACAAGCTAGACTCATAGTCATAAGGGACTGTGTACGATATAGATTGGTACTGACCTATTATTGAGGAGACTCGAGCATAGTTTTGTGGTTCTTAGATTCTGTTGCATTTCAAGTCTGCTTCCCAATATGGTTCCGACCAAGCTTAAAACGCAAAGGTCCGACTGAACTGTAAACTTTGATCTACGAAGATAAGTTTAAAAGTTAAAATCAGTCCAATTTATTTTTTTGTTTTTTTTCTACACTTATTACCATAAGTTTTTGCTAGGGACTAGCAAAGGTAAATATAAGGGGTAATGGATCTCCATTTCATTACCTTTATTCTTTCATTTCAGCCTTAAAAACCTAACCACATTCATGTATATAACATTAATTTATACAAAATAATATTCATTTATTAGTACACATATATTATATAAAATAATGTATTTAATGTCAAAATAAAAGAATAAAGAAAAGAAAAAGAATGAAATACCAAAGGTATTTAATGACCCTAAACCCTGAGACTCGGTCATCATGATGACTTGGCCGATAAGGAATAAATTAGATGGATATAAGGGCCAATAATTGCACAAAAACCCTATTTTTTATTCTTCAATAAAAAAAATTTTAGGACTCATTTTATTTTCATATTTTTATAATTCAAATAATAAAATCATCAACAAGAAACTTGTACATAAAAAATTAAAAAATACAAAATTTATTTATAGATATTTACAAAATTTACAAATAATGCACAGTGTGCCCGAGACATACAAAATGAAAAGCTGCAAAGAAATCTATACAGATATGCATCTTCTCCATAACTCAAAATTCATCAAACTCACCTTCATTAATCACAAATTAAATTATCCATTTAATGAAAGTGGTTTAATTTAAGGGATTATTACCCTGCAGACCCTATAATATTTGTCAATTACCACCACGACCTTTGAAACAACCTAATTCCCCCCTCGACCCTGCAGACTTGCTAACCCTTACCCTACAGACCCTGTGGTTAACCCCCATCCATTTACCCTTTAAAACCAACTAGATTTCATTATGTTCTTTTGCATTATACCCATTTTATTTATCAAATTTATATTGAATGCCACTCCCCCTCACCATCCTCTCATATCCCTTTCCCCACTCAGCACACATCCGCCTCCTAGACATCTGTCACCCTTGCCCTCCTCCTCAATAGGTCATAGCTTAACCTTCCTCGTCTCGCTTTCTGCCACTGGTGGTCAACAACATTGTTGGGCTGCGGTGCACCAACAAAAGACGAGACGAGACGAGGAGCTTTGTCTTCATGGGTTGATGGTGTTGGACATGTGATCCCACGGCGAGCCATTATGCAATAAATGTTATTGCGAATATCATTCTAGGATCTGAAATGAAGAATAAATAATTTGCATAATAGGTCCCTCTGTACAATTAAGGTTATGTACCATGGCCATCTTAATAATCATAGAGCTGTTGATTTAATAATTGAATCATAGAGGCTGGTGCTTGGATGAATATCTAAAGGGTTAGATTGAGGACTCATCAAGCACCGTCAAATGATTATTAAGAGATGATCTCCAGCCTGAGTAGGAGATGGCAATCCTTTTCTCACATATGCTGATATCTGACCAAACTCTTGATGCAGGTCCTCTGCATGGGAATAGTGATTCAGAGGTGTCAGATTAGTTAGGTCAATGGGTTGACTTAACGAGATCGAGATAACCTAAGTCCTATGTTGAATGCTGCCACAGCATAGGCACGCATCCTCTGACCGGAGACAGGTGTATTACTATATGTCTGAGTATGTACATTTGGCAGACCGATAGGTTGATGGCCTAACCAATGTCTATACACTGGCGAGTTGGTGTGCATATAAGGGCATATGAGTAATACGATCTCTCAAAAGGATCATACAGTTTCACTACTGAACCGGAAGACATGAGCTCACTCGTGAGATATTGGGAAGAATCAAATTTCGTGCACGGTCGTCTCGCTTTGGAAGCTTGACTGAATTTGTAGGTTTGATATATATTTTTGGAAAATATATGATCAAGACCTAGGAATGATATATGCTTTTGGAAAGTATATGATCAATAACAAATCCCAATGATCAAATGAGAAACTTACTAATAAAACCCTGAAGAAGACAGTATAAAATTGATCTTGATCTTCGAGTTGATCATAGGTCTTCCAGTATGCAGGATGTACAGGTATTGAGAATACCTGAGGGTGATGTGAACATAAACGATTATATATCCATTACACTTCCATTCCGAGGGAGTGATGAAACATGTCTGGATTTTAGTGACTCCTTCCAGTAGAGAAGCAATCTGATCTTAGTCCAAATGTTGGACATTGGTCTGAATGAGATTCAGATACAATGAGAAGATTAGATTTGCGGTCTTGATTTAATCAAGCATATATGGGAGGTTCGTAATATCTGGATTTGAGATAAGATCTCAATATCCAAGTCACTATACGTGGAATAATACAATCGCCTTGTCCTTATCTCGAAGTATCTGCGGAGAAAGCACATTATTCTTGAAGGAGTTCGAGAATAATTCATGAATTATGTATCCAAGCATCGAGAAAATAGATAATTAAATATGATTTAATTATCATGAATAATATGTTGATTCATATTATTAGAAGAGATATCTAAGATAGTTAAATGTGATTTAATTATCAAAGATATGAATAACGTGAATGTGGTTCATGTTATTTGGGCACATGAGAAAAGAGATCCAAGATGATTAAATGTGATTTAATTATCATGGATATGAATAATGTGGATAGAACTATCCATATTAATTATATATATTATAAATATGATTTATAATATATTAGAGAGAGAGAAACTATGTAAATAGCATTTGTTAATTATTAATGTGAATTGGATTCACATTAAGTAATTAATTGGAAATGTAATTTACAAATTAGTTTGGGTTGTGAATATGATTCACATATTTATCAATGGTATGATTGAAATATTCACAAATTAATTTGGAATTAATTTGGTGGATATTATTTCAATAATAGAGATAATAAGATAAAATAAAAGGAGACAAAAAGTACCACCTAAATAAAGGTGGCGTCACCTATGACATATTCATAGGTGACGCCCCCTATAATATAGGGTGGTTTGTTGCCTCTCTATTTTTGTTGTTATATTATCTCTTGATAAATTAATTTATGTTAAATTAAATTGTGTTGACAATGTTGCAACATATATTTAATTTAAATATAAATTAATGTTGTTGGTTTTAGCCAACAACAATCATAGCCATTGATTATTACATAGACCAAGCATGGCCGTTGGATCTATGTGTCTCATGGATTGAGATCCGTTGGATCCTAAACTAATATAAAAGGAGGGCTAGCCTAGCCTTTCTTGGAACATTTCTAAGAGTTGTAGAAGACTACTCTCTCTCTCATTCTCATCTAGCCTCTCTCCCTCTCAATCTCAAGTGGTCGTCCACTTTGGATATTGAGGAGGGGAGCATCTTGCCTTCGCCTTCGACGACTCGAGGATCTCCTTTTCTTTGGAGTTGCTTACTCGAAAGGAAGATGACGGATTTCGTTTGACGAAATTAGGAGATCCATCATTTGGATCTTCATCGAGGATTGCGGGAGGAACGCGACTCATCATCGTGCCCGCAAGTGCGTTCTTCGTGGATCGGACTTAAGACAGAAGGATCTCTTCTTTGAGATCTCACGATCACAACCATGCTCCAAGAGGTATTACTTATACTTTGTGGTTTGATGAAACGATCCAAGAAATGTTCTCGTGATCATGTGGTTTCATCACTCGTTAAAATTTTTATTTCTGTCGCATCTAGCAACTAATGCGACTAGTTGCCCCGATTGCATATGATGTGATCGACACGCTTCTGTGATGCGCTTGAGGATTCTCAATATCCTTTCAAGTGTTATCAGAGCCTTAGGTCGAATAAGGTTTTGGATATGATCCATAGACCTAGGACGACTTGGGTTTGAAAGTGTCGCAAATTTTTTGTCGCATTTCAATTTTCGCACCTCTGTCTAATTGAATTTTTTAGTACTGTTTAAATTTTTTAAACACAAAATTTGCAATTGAATTTTGTTTCCCATTAAATAAGGAAACCATAGGATCTAAGTTTGTGAAATTTGGACTTCATTTGCTCAAGACAAGGTCTTTTGAATATGCATATATTCACTGTTGCGGGAACTGAACGTCATTAATGAGTTAATTACTGTTTTGATCCACCTCGAAATACGTGAATTATCACTTGTATTTTTTAATAAATCAAATTGACAATCTTAGGAAACTGATTTTGCATTTTTTGGATTTAAATTGATCAAGATAAGTTAATTTCAGTGATGGGGGGTCACTGCTGGAAATTGATATCTTTTGATCATGAACCTTGTGATAAGTCATTCAAATATGTTGATGAAAATTAATTATTAATTTTATGAAATAATTAGTGATAAATATTTGTGAAATATTTAAAGAGATAATTATTTCATTGAATGACATTTGCCTAAGCCATGATGATAAGATAGTTGATCTTGATCATTGGTTGATATGAATTCATCAACAAACATTGATTTCACGAAAAACCTTAGTTTATCCTACAATAGTTGTAGGACAAATTTTACATGAAAAACCCTCTTGCTTGATTAGGATTGGGGATTTGTTTAGCAAATATCCTTATAATATAATCAAAATTGTTTTGATGTATATTATATGGTATAATTTCGGTTGAAAAACCGATGAGCATCTCAAAGTACATGATGATCTATCTGGTATTATTTTTTCCTGAGGTGGATATGGTGCCTAGTCAGAGAGCATTGGGGTCGCGGGTTGCAACGTATGTGGTCCATCCCACTCTTGTCGGTACTGGCCATGACAGCGGGTAGGGACTGAATAATGCCGGAGAAAGTCAATGTGTATTTTTCTAATTATTAAAATTCGAATAATACGTACTTTGAGATTATAACTACTATTCAAGTAATAATGAAGTTTGTTGATTGATGATTGGATTAATGATTAATTTAATGTGATTAATTTAATTATATGCAATAAACACTCTATTATGAATAGACGTGTATTTCCCTTGGAAGAATTAATTATGTGAATATGATTCACGATAATTAATTATAAAATTTGAATATGAGATGGAGGATCACATAAGTAACATCCATGGTCTCCCGTCAAGGCAAAGAATTCCGTCGCCAGTTGTTGTATATAGGAGACGCTTGTCCGAAGTGACAGATCCTATATATGATTTAATTGGATCGGGTTCTTTGCTTCTCGAAAGAATAAGGCCATATATGTAGTGACCCCAATATCGGGTCCTCATATTATTGGGGCGATATTGGATTGTGTATAGCGAGTATTAAGCCTATTGACGGTTGGTTCAATTAATGACGGGTCAACATCATCTTAGGGGTGGTGGGTCTGGGTGTTAAAGATCGAATTGGGAAATGCAAGTTGGACTTGCAAGGTGGAATGTGTTCCCGCTTCTTTTATCGGAGTCGCAGGTTCTCATATTATTGGGATGTGATAAAGACAGGAAAGGAGATCCCAGATCTTGCTAGAGATATAATGGTAAGAATATCTCTTACATTGAAAGTGATTAAGGGAATGAACTTTCATTGTTGACAAGGCAAGACAACTTTGATATAAAAATTCCTAAATCAAAGTAAAATATGTATATATAATATATATACACTTATGCAAATTTCTTATTTCAGATAATCTTTCATTAAACCCACTCAATGTTATACTCAATGATAACCAGTAAAATATCATGGATTGGACTCATGATCCAGATATTGTACTTACAATTGGACACATAATGTATGTGGTTGCAATGTGCAAGTTTCCTCAACATAATGAGGAATGACAATTGAATAAGACAATAAGACATCACCTTAGGGTTTGTATGCCTCTATAGTCTTGATCTTTCATCGAGTGTACTTTGGAAGTGACATGTCGATGATGATCGCACTTGTCAAATAATCCTTACAAAATCTAAGAAGATGTTCTGGCATACATATGTGCTCTAGATATTTAATCATGAATGACATGGTTCTCTGCATTATGCAGAATGGTAGCTCGAAAGAGATGATGTATTCAAAATGTTTGAATACCTACCTAAACCTAAGTCTCTAAGAGTTAAGATGTATGTAGATATGATGAGTATCATCATTCTACTATCTATACTCAAGTCATTCATGAAGCTTCATAATAATCATTTTGAATGAATTTAATGAAGCATGAAATGCTCTTGTAGTGAAATCTTTGAATTCAACATAAGAGATTATTTGTCTTAAGTAATGGTTGTTTATAGATGAAGAGAGAACAGTGGAAGCATGGGTTGGACACATGTAAGAAGGAAAGTCAAAGAGTTGACCTACTTCTGCGACTTCTATATGACATCCAAAGAGTTGGATGAATGCCAATATTGCAATAAGTTGATAGTATGACTATCAAATCTGTCTAAAATACTTAGTGAAGGACTCAGATAGAGCATCAGAATCATCTACATATAATCACTGACTCTGACTTTCTTATTTCATAAGATAAAGTCTGACAATTGTATCCCAATCTTCTAATGACATTTGCAATTGGTTGCATATATATATTATAAGATTAGAAATTTGATCTTAAGGTATAGTTGTCATCTACATGGATATTGCTGTAATTGTTGCAACAATCTTTGTTGGATAGATAGACTTCATATTCTCAGTGGGAGGTCCTAAGTCTTGGAGAATGTCTCTATGACCTAGATAGTAGAGTACACTCATTGTTTGTTTCTAAATGTTGGAAATAAACATGAATTCTGAGATAGGACTATCATAAAGAGTTATGATGGAAATATTTCCGATAGTAATCTAACATCTAGTGGACTCCATAAAATTAGAAAATTAATGAATGGTTCATTAAGATTTCTAATACTGAAAAACAAACCTTATAAGATCAATAGGAGGATGAAGATCATTTGACAATGATCTGGCATCAAGCCTTGGACATTTATCTGTTGATTTGATCAATAAACTAGTAAGATATGAAACTTTAGAATGTCTAAAATTTCAAATCTTACATACTTGTGAATATTGTATTCAAAGTAAGATGTCCTGTGTTCAAAGTAAGATGTCCAATACACCCTTCTCTGGGAATGTTGTTAGATGTCGAGGTATTCAAGATCTCATACATATTGATGTATGTAGATCATCTATATCATAGTAAACATTATGGATATGTGATATCTATTGATGATTATGTATGATATGAGATTTCTTCTCTTCACTTGAGAAATCTTTGAAAGGTTCAAAGATTTCACAATTTTGGTTTAGAACCAAAGTTTGAAGAAAGATGAAATGAATTTGATCTAACCTATGTAGATTGTACCTATTAGATAAAATTCAAAGAATACCTAATGAAGATATGAATATCATTTCTATCTCACTCCTCCTGATAAACTTGAACTCAATAGAGTTGTAAGGAGATACAATTGGATCATGTGTGACATGATTTGATCAATGATGAAATTTAGCATAATTACCTCTTAGTTTCCAGGTATATATGTAGTAGAGACTACACTATATATACTTAATAAGATTCCATGCAAGTAAGCTGGAATTAAGCACTAGAGAGTGCTACTTCATTAGGAAAATAGAGGATGGTATGGGATACCTACTTTATGACCTTGAGATTCTTAAAATATCTCATCTCTGAGAATGTGATTCTTAGAGGCTGAGACTCTTGAGAATCAAGAAGAAAATGAAGTAAAGGAACTCATTTAATCTTGAGAAGATAATGAGGCTCCTGAAATCGGGAACTAAAAGGACAATTAAAGATGAAACACTAATACCTCTTCAAATGAGTTTGAGGATGTATTCCATGTGTCGATTAAGTCTAAAAATGATCGGACTTCATGTGATGAAGCTCCTAAGGATCATGACATGGAAAGATGGATATTAGCAATAAAGTCTAAAGCAAACATCATATACAAGTGTTGTATATGGACCCTCGAGGATCCACCTATATGGGTAAGACCCATAAAGGTGTAAATGGATCTTCAAGAGAAGAGGGAACCTGATGAGAAGGTAGAGACCTTCAAAGCTCGGTTCGTAGCCATAAGCTACACACCGGAAGAGAAGACATTGCTTGCAATGAGACTTGCTCTTCGGTAACCATGCTTAAAATCATCAGAATATTGCTAACCTTAGCTACACAACTTGACTATTGCATCTTCAAGATGTAAGTCAAGATTGCATTCCTCTAAGAATACCTCTCTGAGGATATTCACATGAAGTATCCCCAGAGCTTCATGATTGAGGAAAGCAAGGTGTGCAAGCTAACGAAACTCCATCTATGGACTCAAATAAGCTTCTTGTAGTTGAAACATCAGATTTGATGAAATCATAAGTGTTATGATTTCAGATAGAATCTTGATGTACCATTGAAGCTTAGTGGGAGTGCCATTGTGTTCATCGTGCTAAATGTAGATAATATCCTAATCATTTGGAATGGTATAAAGATGATAATAAGTGTTTTATAGACTGGCTATTCCATACCTTGAGATATGATCTCAAGAATACCTCTTAGATCTTAGTTCTGAAGTTGTTCAGAAGAAAAGAAAACATGGTATTGGGATTGTCACATTTGTAGTACACCTTAGACATATTGCATTCTTGAAAATTCCAAGAAAGGCTTCCTTCCCTTGAGATTTGGTACTGACCTATCTAATGGGATAGCACCTCAAAGAGTTGAGGAAGTGAATGCTAGAACTGCTTGCACCTGTGCATCAGTTATGAGAAGCTAAGTGTATGCTAAATGTGTATAAAAGCCAGATATCCGCCATGCAGTGGGAGTAGTAAAGTGTTGCTAATCCTACTATGGAAAGAAAACACTTGATTGCAGTAATAACAATATCTTCATAGATGACAAGATTTTTGAGATAGTGATCTCAAAGTCATATCTTCAAAAGCTTAAGACTTTACAGATAGAGATCTAAAAGGTCTTAACCGTGGATACCTTAAGAGATAGTGATCTTCCTGAATAAGGATATTCTGATAAGGATTATGGAAATACTGGTTATAATAATTATTGAGCAATAGTGTCAAGGACACTATAATTGCTTTGACTAGATTGAGTATTGGTTGCATTAGACGCAACATTCACATTGGATGCGAGCACTGTTACCTAGGGATATGCAAGTGCCGTAAAAGGACTTGTCATAGTCTTTTGGGAACAGAGTGATTGATCAGCTTACCTAGCTATTTCTAAATAGCCTATGATTGTCACATGAATGTGGGTTTAAATGATTAGCCCATTAATGGCTTTTTGGCCTACTGGGAGATTATTGGAGGCGAGCCATTATGCAATAAATGTTATTGCAAATATCATTCCCTGATCTGAAAGAATAAATAATTTGCATAATAGGTCCCTCTGTACAATTAGGGTTATGTACCATGGCCATCTTAATAATCATACAGCTGTTGATTCAATAATTGAATCATAGAGGCTGGTGCTTGGATGAATATCTAAAGGGTTAGATCAAGGACTCATCAAGCACCGTCAAATGATTATTAAGAGATGATCTCCAGCCTGAGTAGGAGATGGTAATCCTTTTCTCACATAGGCTGATATCTGACCGACCTCTTGATGCAGGTCCTCTGCATGGGAATAGTGATTCGGAGGTGTCAGATTAGTTAGGTCAATGGGTTGTCTTAACGAGATCGAGATAACCTAAGTCCTATGTTGATGCTTTCATAACATAGGCACACGTCCTCTGACCGTAGACAGATGTATTAGTATATGTCTGAGTATGTACATTTAGCAGGCCAATAGGTTGATGGCCTAACCAAGGTCTATACACCGACGAGCTGGTGTGCATATAAGGGCATATGAGTAAGAATACAATCTCTCAAAGGGATCATACATGTTCACTACTGAACCGGAAGACATGAGCTCACTCGTGAGATATTGGGAAGAATCAAATTTTGTGCACGGTCATCTCTCTTTGGAAGCTTGACTGAATTTGAAGGTTTGATATATACCTTTGGAAAGTATATGATCAAGACCTAGGTATGATATATGATTTTCGGAAAGTATATGATCGACACAAAATCCCAATGATCAAATGAGAAACTTACTGATAAAACCCTGAAGAAGATAGTATAAAATTGATCTTGATCTTCGGGTTGATCATAGGTCTTCCAGTATGCAGGATGTACAGGTATTGAGAATACATGAGGGTGATGTGATCATAAACGATTGTATATCCATGACGCTTCCATTCTGAGGGAGTGATGAAACAGGTCTGGATTTTAGTGACTCCTTCCAGTAGAGAAGCAATCTGATCTTAGTCCAAATGTTGGACATTGGTCTGAATGAGATTCAGATACAATGAGAAGATTAGAATTACGGTCTTGATTTAATCAAGCATCTGTGGGAGGTTCGTAAGATCTGGATTTGAGATAAGATCTCAATATCCAAGTCACTTACGTGGAATAATACAATCGCCCTGTCCTTATCTCCAAGTATCTGCGGAGAAAGCACATTATTCTTGAAGGAGTTCGAGAAGAATTCATGAATTCAGTAACCAAGCATCGAGAAAATAGATAATTAAATATGATTTAATTATCATGAATAATATGAATTTGATTCATGTTATAAGAAGAGATATCTAAGATAGTTAAATGTAATTTAATTATCAAAGATATGAATAACGTGAATGTGATTCATGTTATTTGGGCACATGAGAAAAGAGATACAAGATGATTAAATATGATTTAATTATCATGGATATGAATAATGTGGATAACACTATCCATATTAATTATATATATTATAAATATGATTTATAATATATTAGAGAGAGAGAAACTATGTAAATAGCATTTGTTAATTATTAATGTGAATTGGATTCACATTAAATAATTAATTGGAAATGTAATTTACAAAATTAGTTTGGGTTGTGAATATGATTCACATATTTATCAATGGCATGATTGAAATATTCACAAATTAATTTGGAATTAATTTGGTGGATATTATTGCAATAATAGAGATAATAAGATAAAATAAAAGGAGACAAAAATTACCACCTAAATAAAGGTGGCGTCACCTATGACTTATTCATAGGTGACACCCCTATAATTTAGGATGGTTTGTTGCCTCTCTTTTTTTGTTGTTATATTATCTCTTGATAAATTAATTTATGTTAAATTAAATTGTGTTGATAATGTTGCAACATATATTTAATTAAAATATAAATTAATGTTGTTGGTTTTAGCCAACAACAATCATAGCCATTGATTATTACATAGACCAAGCATGGCCGTTGGATCTATGTGTCCCACGGATTGAGATCCATTGGATCCTAAACTAATATAAAAGGAGGGCTAGCCTAGCCTTTCTTGGAACATTTCTAAGAGTTGTAGAAGACTTCTCTCTCTCTCTCATTCTCGTCTAGCCTCTCTCCCTCTCAATCTCAAGTGGCCATCCACTTTGGATATTGAGGAGGAGAGCATCTTGCCTTCGCCTTCGACGACTCGAGGATCTCCTTCTTCTTTGGAGTTGCTTACTCTAAAGGAAGACGACGGATTTCGTTTGACGAAATCAGGAGATCCATCGCTTGGATCTTCATCGAGGATAGCGGGAGGAACGTGACTCATCATTGTGCCCGCAAGTGCGTTCTTCGTGGATCGGACTTAAGACAGGAGGATCTCTTGTTTGAGATCTCACGATCACAACTACGCTCCAAGAGGTATTCCTTATACTTTGTGGTTTGATGAAACGATCCGAGAAATGTTCTCGTGATCATGTGGTTTCATCACTCGTTAAAATTTTAATTTCCGCCGCATCTAGCAACTAATGCGACTAGTTGTCCCGATTGCATATGATGCGATCGACATGCTTCCGTGATGCGCTTGAGGATTCTCAATATCCTTTCAGATGGGTCTTGGACAAGATGGGGGGATTGAGTACCACGAGGTCTGGCGTCTCCACGTTGAATGACAAGAAGGCACAACCCTTGCTAAGGGGGTTGTCGCTCTCCAATTGTTGATCGGCACCCGACGCCTCTGCGAATCGAAATTGCAACGAACCCATCTCATCAGATTACCGAAAACTTGAAATTATTACAGGAAAAGTACCATCTTTGGCAGGAAAAAAGATGGGTTCTTTTACCTCGTCAAGGAGCCTCTTGGTTCTGGTGTTTCTGTTACCCTCGGTGTTGCAGTCGCTGGAGTTGTCTCTCCACGGCTATGTGGAGCTCATCTAGTTCATTTTATCACCATCGACGTCCTCCTCCAGGAGGTCCTCCCCTTCTACCTCGTCATGTTTTTCCTCTTTGTTCTTCAATGGCATGAACTGTTCCAGCACAAGTCGGTGCTCCACGTCCCGCAGCGATCGACGCGATTTCAACATCCCCCTCCTCCTCCAAGTCCGCCGCGACGGCACCATCTTCCTCCTCGACCTCTGCCTCCCTGGCCTCCCCCTCCTCCTGCATGTCCGATGTGAGGGCACCTTCCTCCTCCCCCGCCTCCCCTTCCTCCTCCCGTTCTACCGCGATGGAACCCTCCTCCTCTTCGACCTCCCCCCGCTACCCTCCACCTCTGCCCACCACCCTCCACGTCCTGCAGAGCTTCTGATTTTATTTGGTAAAAGAAGACGATGAAGAGGGGGGAGAAGGAAGGAGAGGGAGAAAAATTGAAGATCCACCGCTGGATTTTGTTTGGTTAGATTAACTCAAGTAATTGACTCCAATCAAGAAATATTGTGGGTCATACACCAAAGAAATTTCAAAAAAACTTACCTAGATCAATAACCAGGAGAAAAGGGAAAACAATCAAGATAAAATAACATGAGGGAAATGGGGATATAACGTAGACGAATGGAAAATAGCATGATAAACAAATAGCACATTATATATGATTTGAAGAATGGCATCAAAAATTAACACCATATACTACAAACTTTAAGGCAGAACATAGCACAAAAAATATCATCATGTCTAAAAATAACAACCATAAATATATTTTTAAAAAATAGCACAGTATGCTCAATAAATAGCATCGTATAACGTAAAATCATAACAGTATTACACTATATTCTGTTAAAGTTCTTTTATATCTAAATAAGTGCATTGTCCTTCGTTTTATATCTAAATAAATAAGTGCCTGTTCTATTTCTTGCCGGGTCGGATCAATCCAGGCTCGTGACTACTCTTTTTTGTTCTCATCGGGTCGGATCAGTCCAGGCTGTCGTGACTATTCTTTGTTCTGATCGGGTCGGATCAGTCCAGGCTCGTGACTATTCTTTGTTCTCATCGAGGCCCCAAAAGACACTCATGCTTAATGGATGTGTCGAGATAGACTCAGATACGGCCCAACCCGATCCATATGTTGTTGTCGAACAACATATGGAGAGTTGGCCCACATTATTTTGGTGAATGTTTGAAGTTTTTCGGTTGGTCAGAATGTTAGGCATATTTGGAGCCTTGGACTGGTCCACAACACCTCCAAAATAGTAATAGTTGTGAACACCCTCGATGGTTTGCAAATTGGCAACCCTAGAAAATAGATGTCGATGATGTATGAGTACCCTGAATGGTTTCCACAATTTGCATATGCTAGATATACAGATGATATGCAAATGACATGCTATGTAGATGAAAGACACACCATTTTTTTAATGCAATGCAGAGTAAATAACAAACCTTTATTATTTTTTTTCATTTTTTAGTTTTCTGGTATACACCTATTTTGCAACAAGAGTATAATAATTTGGGATTCTCGATCATCGAACGAAGATTCCTCGTTGGTTTGTAAAAACTGCTAAGGAATATTTTTCATCGGTCTGTAGACTGTCGGTGAACATAACAGACCATCGACCTCTATTTGGTTTATCCCGAATGGTTTCCAAACTACCAACAATAGTTATTTTATATTAGTCGACGATTTATTACAGTTGATGTAATTAACGGAAGAACCATTGAAGATGGCATCACTTGTGTCGGTGATTGAAAATTGTCCAGGATAGGTCCATTTGATTACTGGGTTACCTCGAGGTAACCCAGTGTACCCTCTGCATTCCCGGGTTACAATTCCATCACAAATCAAGGTGACATCATATAACATTTTTTATTCCAACCCTCTCTCAATCCTCACAACCATCCAAATAGCTACTATTCACATGGAGATACCTCAACTCACCCTATCCCAATAACCAAACAGCAAGCACGCTGAATGTTTCACCCGTCAATTTTGACGGCTATTACTCGAAGGTTTTCCAACCGCCAATAAAAGCATCCATAAATATGATGCCATGCACTACCTTTACATTTTCGGCTTATATGATATCCCTCCCTTGCATGCCTATAGTGACCTCTTCCAGGCCTCCTTCCCTCCTTTGCCTCTAGCTACCTCTTCGGCTCTCTTCTGTGGTGCTCCTCTAAAGACTCTTATTTCTCTTGGCATTGATCTTCGACACTTCTCCTTTATTCTTCTCCACCGCTCTTACGCTAGAAAATCAGTTAAGTAACATATAAGATTTTTATGTGGTAATATTTTATTTAGATATCAATGTGCCTATATTTCGTATAGCTCCTCTCCTTCTTTGTCACTTCTCTACTTTTAAAAAAGTTTTGTTACTATAACTATGTCAATGTCTATATTTCATCGATTTTTTCGTATATATTTTGTTGAGGGCCTTTTGTTTTTTTTCAAAAGGACAGTGGGATGAGGGGTGTAGTGGTGTCTTGGTGGGGTTATGAATAACAAGCGTGTGGGGGTGGGATCTATGTACATGGCAGGGGTTGCTCTCATGAGGGTTATTGGGTGGTGTCTGTGTGAAGTGGTGGAGTTACTCTTATTAGGCGTTATGGGGGTGGGGACTTTGAGTAATGTTAGGCAAGATGTGGGGGTTGTGGTGTGGGAATAGGTTCTTATTGGGATGTGGGGTGATGGAGTGTGAATTCTGTGCGAGGGCTGTGAATTGTGGGGACCTTGGTATGGCGGTGTACGTTTTTTGGAGATGATGACGACAAGTGTGTGTGTGTGTGTGTGTGTGTGTGTGTGTGTGTTGGTCACTATGGAGGTTGTAGCCTGGGGTGTCAGCATGTGAGTGGTGTTGATGTTGGTCTCGATGGGGGCTATGGGTAAGGGTGGGTGTGCTAGGATGTGGTTAGGCGTGGGGTGTGGGAGTGTTGGTCTTTGTAAGGGACCGTGACATGTAAGCATGTTGTTTGGTGTGGGAGTTATGGTGCGATAGTGTTGGTCTGTACACGGGGAGAGGTGGGGTTAATGATCGATTCAGGTGTTGGTTAATGTGGGAGCCATGGACTCTGGGTTAAGTTGTGTATGGTGGAGGTGTTGGTCTATGGTTGGGGTATGTGTGCATTGGTGGTATTGCTCTTGGTGGGGGTCGTGAGGTCTACATGTGGGGTTTGTGCACATTGGTGGTGTCGCTCTCAATGAGGGTTTTAGGGTCTACGTTTGGGGTCTATGTGCATTGTTGGTGTTGCTCTTAGTAGGGGTTGTAAGGTTGGGCAGGGAGGAGCTCTGAGCAAGTAGATTTGTTGGGTTGTGTTTAGATTTAGGGTATGGAGGTGTGAGTATGTCCAAGGGGCTATAATATGTGGGAATGGTGTTTTGTGTTGGAATTTTGGTGTGGCGAGGTTGGTCGGTGAGGGTTAGTGAGAGGTGGCAATGTTGATCACTGCGGGAGATGAGATCTAGGGGTGACAATCTATAAGTTGGTTGGTGTGCATTGTGAGTGTTGGTTTGTGGGGCGAGGTTGTGCATAGTAGCGGCATTAGTCTCAATGGAGAATTTGTGTGAGGGGTTGCGACATGTGGGGTATGTTGTTTTCTATGAGGGCTATGGTGTGGGGTAATGGTTTGCAGGTGCGAATAATTAGCGGTGTATGTGCTAATCAATCTGTCGATTGTGGTTTAGGGGTGTCAAACATACGTCAGGGTTGTGAATAATGCAATGTTGGTCTATGGTTGGTATCTGTGTGTAGTGGTGGTGTTGGCCTATGAGGTGGATGTGGTTTGGGATTGTGTGATGTGAACAAGACATCAGGGTTTGTAAGGTGTGGGGTTGCTTACTGATGAATCTCCATTTCATCATCTTTATTCTTTCATGTTATCGTTAAATCCCTAGCCAAATGCATGTAGATATCATTAATTTTCCAAAATAAACACTTTGTAAATTGTACAAAATATTATATAAAATATTATATAATTAATGTGTTTAAATTCAAAATAAAATAATAAAGGAAGAAAAGAAAAGGAAATGAAATATATAGGAATTGAATGACCCTAGACCCCAAACCCAGTCATCATGATGACTAGGTTGACAATTAATAAAATAGGGGGAGATCGGGCAGAAGAATTGTACAGAAATACAAAAAACCCTAGTTTTTAATTCTTAATAATTATATTTCAGGACCTATTTTATTTTATTATTTTTAACTTAAATAACAAAATCCTCACCATAAATATTGTAGAAAATAATACAATGAAAAATACAAAATTTTTTTCACTGAAAAATGATGCACAGTGTCCCCAGACACAGAAAATAAAAAGCCAAAATAAAAACTTTGCAGACATGTATCTTCTCCATGCTATATCAAAATTTACCAAACTCATCTTTAACTGTATATGAAATTAAATATGCTATTTAATGAAGGAGGTTCCATTCAATCTAGAGTTAAGATGCAAAAGTTAGGTTTTAGGCCCCTATTATGCAATATACATGTATATTTTATTTAATATATTTATTTATGTTTTCATTTTTTTGATTTTATACATTTTTATATATTATTCAAAACAAATGTACATAATTACAATAAAAACCATTAAATAAAATCAAAATGAATCAATAACTTTAATACATAGATAAAGTATACTTATATATATCTATAATATATATAATTAACTGTGTATGCATATAAATTCAGAAAAAGCAATAAAAATGCATAGTATTAAATAAATTAAAAATAATATGTATAAAATAATAACATGTAAAAATAAAAATTAAAAATAAATTACTAAAATAGAAGTATTTTTATCTATGTTTATACTTGTAAATATCAACTTATAATAAAAAGCCTCGAAAAAAATAAATAAGCATAAAATACTATATAAAATTACAAACATTTTTCATGTTTTTAATAAAAAATTAGGTAATTCATTTATTATTTCTTATTTATTTTACAAGGTATTCCATCCTTGGAACTTTCTGGTTGGTTCACTTGGACCAACCAGATTCCTTCCTTTGTTGACTTGGGTCAACTGACCCCCTTCTCTCTTCCTAGAGCTGTGAAGTGTTAAACCCGGAACTTCACCCACTTATCTTCTCAAGGCCATCATGATATGGTTTGGCATGCTACGCGATTTGTGGATATTGAACCTTCTTGATTCACGTCATAGCCTGAAAGATCTTCGATCTTCCTCAAATCGATCAAGACCCTGATCGAAGACATCTTCTCGAGCAGCCTATAAAATGAAATCCTCCACCATTGTTCCAATTTGATCCCTCTACGAATGATCTTAGCCCCTCAGATCTATTCCAACCTCTTTCATGTGGTGACAGCATCATATTAGGTGGATTTGCAGCGAAGAGGATTGTTTGTGGTGGTGATCCACTCCATCACCGGAAGAGCTCTGTCGCCTGGTTTCACCTCTTTGAATTCGGTCAAATTGAGGCCACGTTCTTTCATTCTTAGGTAATCTTTAGTTGTATATTCGATTCTCGCCTTTAATTTTTGTTTTAATTGCTTTGTTAGGTGTAATTTCAAGTTCCCCCAATTGACCTGAAGATTGAGCTCCAGATCACATTATCGTGACTCAACCATTAATCCGTTGCCAATCCACCTTCATTTCACTCCCCTTTGCCTTCTACGTATTTCCCCACACTTTCCAACCCAAGTCATGCACTGACCTGACGAATCGAAGGGTGCTCCACCTCATACCCTCGGACCTCCTCCCATGCCATCTCCCTTGTTATTTTGCTTCAGTTTTATCGAGGCGACGTGCCTCAAGCCCTTGAGCTATTTGGTGCAGGTCTTGCAAAGTGAGGACTCATTTGGAAGCCAAGAACGTATCTGGAGCAGCTCCAGGTGTCCTAGAACTCAATCGACCTCCAGATTGAGTTAGAGTTCACTTGGCCTCATTTAAAGACTCTTGCACACGCGGAGGAGCTCCACCAGGCAGTTGGATCTGTCGGAGGAGAGATCCATCACCGGAGATCGGAGAAATAAAAAGTTGAATCTCGCCGGACTTATGTTAATCATCAGTTCTTCGTGACCCCTTATCGTCCGTTTGATAAAGAACACGTCCCAAATCTAATCTGGGTCATCCAATTTATTCGAAGGGGTACTCAATTAGGAACGTTTGATCATCCACGTGGTGTACATCGAGCAGTTGGATCTGGGGAACTTAAGTGGTAAATATTGCAAACATCCCCCCTCCACCTTTTTTGTATTTCATAAAAAGTATTGTAAATATTTATTTAAGTTCAAAAGTTTGTGGACAAATTGCATGTGAATCCTTGGGCCTTTTGAATATTTTAATTTAGTCCAATACCAAGTCACCTCATGTACCCCCCACACACATGAATGGATATTTTGCATGTAAACCCCTTCAAGTTTTGTAATTACTATTTAGTCTTTAAAAATCAAGTTGTTGTTAAAAAAACATTGGATATTTTTCCTATTCCACCTTGTGAATATTTTATATTGTAAATATGCCCTAACAATCTAATTTAATTATATTTTTGCATTTTTATTTTCTAAAAATAGTTCATGTGCTCCAAAATCTACAAAAAATAGGTTTAAATGCTTGATGCCTTTCTTGTTTATGCTACATATTTCATTTAGCATTTTGCATGTATTTTCTACTTATTAAAAATAAAAAGAGCTATTTTACTCCATGTCTGCCATAAAAAATACAAAAAAGTATGAAACTTGTTTTAAAATTCCAAAAAAATCCATAATATTTATTATCTTATTTTATCACTCCAGAACAAAAATCACAAAAAATATCAAAATAAACTCAAACATTTGCAAACCCTTGCTATCCCTAAAATAATAATAAAATATTTTCTAAAAGTAAATAAAATTTTGGGTATATTTTATACTATATATTAAAAGAGGTTTTGAGAAAGTTTGAACCCATTTGCTATTTTAGTTCTCAAATTAATTCAACCTATTTAAGCAGTCCCCATTTTGGATTTTTTTAATTTTAAAAATACAAAAAAGTAAAAATTCCTAGGAAATCCAAAAAAACGGAAGCATATTTTAAAAATATAATTTTTTTTTGTATTTTTTGATTTATATCTAGATTTTTAAAATTATAATACATATATAGCGTATATAAATCTATGTATTATTATATATATATTTTATCATTATTAACTATATAAATACTTTATAAATATTTAAATCCTTTAAAATAAAAAGGATCATTTTTCTTCTATTTACTGATTTTTATATATTTATTAAATATATTATATATAACCCTTATATTATACATATTATATTACATCTATATATAACATTTCTATACATTTATATTTATTAAAAAGAAAACTAAATTAAAAATTAGAAAATTTAAAAATATAAATAAAAATATTAAATATTTAAAGAGTATCACAACATTGATTGAATATTGTCCATACATATACATACACACATATACAATATTATTTATTTATAAATAATATACCTGCTACATCCCTTGTTTCCTGAGTTCGAAACCATACCATACTTGTCCAAGATACACATTTCATTGTAAGGTTTATAATAAATTTTAACTCACTTGTCTTCATTACTTGATTATTTGTGTGGGCTGACTGTTTTGATTCATTGGGCTTCGCATCGGTCACCACAACGATTGTTGTACTACCTTCTATGAACCACAAAATCGCTCCACCCTGATCCATGGATATTTCAAATGAGACCATTTCTAGAGAGCAACGGATAGCGTAGCATTTTTTTGTATATAGCGTGCTCATTATTTCTCTTCTAATTTAGCCTTTTATTTTTGATAATTATTTTATCTGTTCTGACCCATTTGTCTTTGTTGATTTTCTTGTGAGGGACCGCATGGCGAAGTCCGTTTCTTAGGAGATGGACATACCCAAGCTACGAGAGATTGACCCTTTCTCTTTTAGGGCCAATTAGAGAGAGCATGGAAGGAGACATAGAGAGTAGAGCAGAGAAGACTCTTCTAGCTATTTTTGTTTTATTTTGAGTGTTGTTATTTTATTTATATACAACTAATTGTAATAATTTGGACTATGGATACTTCCACTTCACGAGGTCCATTGCTCGGGTGTCTATTTATGTAGAGGCCTCGTCAGATATATCGTATTTTCTTCACCTTTCTTTTACTTTGTTTCTCGTGTTTTGAGCTTTCCGCCTTTATTTTTTGTTGTTTTGTGTGATTGAGACCCTAGATCTAGGATTGCTTGACTCTGTAATTAGGTCCAAAACTTGAATAGAATCATGCTCCTATAGCTTTCTACACTTGGATCTAATCAAATATTAATTGCTAATTACTTAGATTTGGAACCACGCATTGTTAGAGACTCCATACAATGTTTGCAGGATCCGTTGTTGCGGGCACCGAGGAGTCTCCAAGACCAGACATTTAAGATCCATCTTTGAGTAGTTAGCACTTGGTTTTTCACTTTCATAAAAATTCTTATTTAGCGTGCTTTCATCACTGTGCATACTCGTCATATAGTGTAGATAATCATATTTCTTTCTCGCATCTCACAATGAGAGAGCTGGCAAGCACTATAAGTCTCCTTACTTTGCATGCGTCATTTGATACGAGAGTGCGATTTCTACTCTAGTTACACTTTCATTGCTTTTTTTGCTATCTCCCCCTATTTTTGTACATTTAGGATTCATTAGGCACATTCTTATTGAAAAATACTCCAAAAGCTGAAAACCAAAAAAAATTAAAACAAGAAGACTACTAATAAAACTTTGACCTTGATTAAAATCTGTAATTAACATCATTGTTTTGGGTTCATAAATCCCTCCTTGTCTTCAGGTACCGTTCACATAGAGTGTGGCACGACCCCTAAGGATTAAAGCTCCGAACCCGATCTGTGGCAGCCTTGATTATCTCCTTCGATGGCCAAGTATTTGCGCTTCTATCGTACGTAGGTGAGTAGAGCCATGTAGATGATAATGTTCCTGCCTTGTGTGGAGCATCCTACTTGGTTTGAAATATTGAGCATAGGCCATGCCCTCATGGGGGTGTTTGTCTCATTGTCCTGCGATCGAGTACTCGCTTACGAGGGAAGTATTAATTTCTCCAATTCGCTTCCTTTGTCTATATATTTGGCTGAGTAACCCCCTATATATGAGATCAAGGACCTCAAAGTGCACAGATCACATGTTACAAAGAAGGTGGAAGAAGTACAAGGTACTTTCCTGGCAGTACACACACTCCTGTAAGGATAACCCTCCTAACTTGTTAAAAGATTTTATCTGCAAAACAAAAAAATTTTAAAAGATAAAAATAGCTAAACTCTTACGGATTCACTTGAGTTGAGTTGGTGAATCCACAACTTGTTTAGTGTTGGCTTGATTAAGATTAAAAAAACCAGTCCCACACATTTGTGCCATTTTTGCTTTTCGTTCTCTCTTTTTATTCTCATTTGACCCCTGTTCACTTTGAGCCTTCTTTTGTTTCTTGTTCATCTATGTATCATTCATCCTTTTTCGATCTTCTCTTTGACCCTAAATATGGGGACTCATGGATGGTTAGTCGAGACTCCGTTGACACCCATATCAATTCCATGCAGTCACCTTCTCCCATAATTCAGGGCAATTCCCGAGATCACAGTTCGAACTTTACGAATCGCTCTCTCCAGACTTCCTGCCTTCTTCAATAATTCGAGATCACTCTTGTCCTGAAATCTGCCCATTTTTTAGTTGAAATTTGTTTCACTTCATATACTTCTCCATCCTAATGAAATTTTGTATTGACCTTAACACAAAACTATTTTGTTCATCTAGTGCTTTTATTCAATCTGATTGGGGCAATTTTCCATGTACAGATCAAGAGTCCAATCTAGAGCCAGAAATTCTTTCAGATTCAGAATCAGATTTAGAGATGGCTCCAACGGGAAATGGCAAGGGACCCTAGCACCCACCACAAAGGCAATTAGGACAACAACTGGATTAGAATGCTGTGAATGCTCATCTTCTTACCTCCATATAGGAAATCTAGCAGCATATCACCGACCAGGCATTGGCTGAGGTGCCTTCTAAAATATGCTGAACAATTTAAGGAGAAGGAGAGATAATCCTCGAGGAGGAGGAGGATGAGAAGAGGAAGACAAAGAATATGGATCCGGTGGAGGGCCTGTAGCCGAGCCAAGAGGAGAGAGGCCCGATCCTACTCTCAAGGAGACTTACAATCTCAGAGCATGAGAGATGACTGACTGGATTCAAATCCCAGTTGCCCATGCTCATTTGAAGACTCAACTCTTGGCTCTTCTTCCCACCTTCCATGGGAACGCCAATGAAGAATCGTATATCCATCTTCAACATTTCGGCCGTATCTGCGGAACAAATCACTATCCTAACATCCCATTAGGCGTAGCCAAAACGATGATATTTCCATTGATCCTTTAGGATAAGGTACTTCATTATATCAATCATAAGGGAAAGGTCATCACAATATGGGAGGAGCTAAAGTCTGCATTCCTACATAAATTCTACCCTCTTAGACAGCTAAATCAGACGCGTGACTGCATTGCCAATTTCTCCCAAGCCACCCACAAGTCCATCCATGAGTCTTGGGAGCATTTCATAGATTTACAGGACAAGTGCCCCCACTATGACATTCCTTCGACCCGTCTGGTCCAACACTTCTTTGGAGGACTCACTCTCGAAGCTAGAGGCTTGTCGATCCCACTTGTGGCAATTCTCACTTCAACAAGGACGAAGACGTCGTGTGGTAGATTTTTGAAGAAGTGGTCGAAGGAGAAGTTGCATTGGAATCATCTCATGTATACCAACGACAACATCAAATCCATCATAAGCCAGTTCATATGGCAACATCACATGATCTGGATGTTGGACATGTGAGCCCTGGGCGAACCATTATTACAATAAATGTTATTGTAATATTTATGTTTATCAATAAAAAGTTATCGATGTTTCACTCCCTTCCTGAAATTATATGAATGAATGCACTATAAGGTCCCTCTATACAATTAGGGTTATGTACCATGGACATCTTGATGATCATATAGCTGTTGATTCATTAAAAGAATCATAGAGGTTGATGTTTGGATGAATATCTAAGGAGTTAGATAGAGGACTCATCAAGCACCGTCAAATGATTATTAAGAGATGATCTCCAGCCTGAGTAGGAGATGACAATCCTTTCTCACATAGGCTGATATCTGACCAACCTCTTGATGCAGGTCCTCTGCATGGGAATAGTGATTCGGAGGTGTCAGATTAGTTAGGTCAATGGGTTGACTTAACGAGATCGAGATAACCTAAGTCCTATGTTGAATGCTGTCACAGCATAGGCACATATCCTCTGACCGGAGACAAATGTATTACTATATATCTGAGTATGTTCATTTGACAAACCGATAGGTTAATGGCCTAACCAAGGTCTATACACCGGCGAGCTGGTGTGCATATAAGGGCATATGAGCAATACGATCTCTCAAAGGGATCATACAGGTTCACTTATGAACTGGAAGACATGAGCTCACTCATGAGGTATTGGGACCGATCAAATTCCATGCATAGTCATCGTGCTTTGGAAGCATGACATGAATTTGAAGGTATGATATATGCTTTTGGGAAAGCATATGATCGATACCAATTCCCAATGACCAACATTGAGAAACTTAGTGATCAAGCAATGAAGAAGACAGTGTAAAATTGATCTTGATCTTAGGGTTGACCATGGGTCTTCCAGTATGCACGATGTACAGGTATTGGGAATACCTGAGGGTGATGTGATCATAAACGATTGTATATCCATGATGCTTCCATTTCGAGGGAGTGATGAAACAGGTCTGGATTTTAGTGTGTCCTTTCAATAGAGAAGCAATCTGATCTTAGTCCAAGTGTTGGACATTGGTCTGAATGAGATTCAGATATAATGAGAAGATTAGATTTGCGGTCTTGATTTAATCAAGCATCTATGGGAGGTTCGTAAGATCTGGATTTGAGATAAGATCTCAATATCCGAGTCACTATACGTGGAACAATACAATCGCCCTGTCCTTGTCTCCAAGTATCTGCGGAGAAAGTACATTATTCTTGAAGGGGTTCAAGAATAATTCATTTGATCTACTTCATATCCAAGCAAGAAGGACTTGATGATTAAATGAAATTTAATTATCAAGCATAATATGAATGAGATTCATATTGTGAGAATGATTATCCAAGATAATTAAATGGGATTTAATTATCAAGGATTAGAGAAGGTGGATAATACTATCCATAATATTTGTGTATTATAAATACGATTTATAATATACATATATTGAAGAGAGAAAATTTCTGTAAATGACATTTGTTAATTATTAATGTGGATTGGATTCACATTAATTAATTGGAAATTTAATTTACAAATTAGTGTGCGTTGTGAATATGATTCACAATTTTTCAATGGCATGATTGAAATATTCACAAATTAATTTCGAACTAATTTGGTGGATATTTTTATTACAAATACATTAAGAAATAACAATACAAAATAAAAGAGAGATAAATAACCACCTTATGAGGTGGCGTCACCAATGACATGGTCAAAGGTGACGCCCCTCATTTTTAGGGGGTATTTGTTATCTCCCTATTTATTATATTATTATATCTTGATGATTAATTTATATTAAATTAAATTGTGTTGATAATGTTGCAACATATATTTAATTTAAATATAAATTAATGTTGTTTGCTTTTAACCAACAACAATCTTGGCCATTGATTTATACATAGTCCACCATGGCCGTTGGATCTATGTATCTCATGGATTGAGATCCATTGGATCCTAAAATAATATAAAAGGAGGGCTAGCCTAGCCTTTCTTGGTACATTATCAAGAGTTGTAGAAGCCTACTACTCTCTCTCTCTCTCTCTCTCATTCTCGCCCTCTCTCTTTCTCTTCTCCATCAAGTGGCCGTCCACTTTGTGTTGAGAAGGAGAGACTCTCGCCTTCGCCTTCGATGACCTGGGGATCTCCTTCTTATTTGGGGCGACTTTCTCTAGAGGAAGACGACGGATTTTGTTTGACAAAATCAAGGGATTCATCGCTTGGATCTTCATCGAGGATTGTAGGAGGAAAGCGACTCCTCATCACGCCCGCAAGTGCGTTCTTCGTGGATCGGACTTAAGACAGGAGGATCTCTTGTTTGGGATCTCACGATTACAACCACGCTCCAAGAGGTATTTCTTATACTTGTGGTCTTGATGAAACGATCCGAGAAGTGTTCTCGTGATCATGTGGTTTCATCTTTAGTTTTGAAAAATTTTAATTTCCGCCGCATCTAGCGACTAGTGCAACTAGTTGCTCCGATTGCATACGATGCGATCGACACGCTTCCGTGATGCATTTAAGGATTCTCAATATCCTTCAAGTGGTATCAGATCCATAGGTTGAATAAGATTTTGGATGTGATCCATAGACCTAGGACGACTTGGGTTTGAAAGGGTCGCGAAAATTTTGTCGCATTTCATTTTTCGTACCTCTGTATAATTGAATTTTTCAGTACTGTTTAAAATGTTTAAACACGAAATTTGCAATCAGTTTTTGTTCCTCATTAAATAAGTAAATCATAGGATCTGAGTTTATGTAATTTGGACTTCATTTGCTCAAGATATGGCCTTTTGAATATGCATGTATTCACTGTTGCGGGAACTGCGGATCTAATCATGATTAATGAGTTAATTACTGTTTTGATCCACCTCGAAATGCGTGAATTATCACTTGGTTTCTTTAATAAATCAACTTGGCAATCTTAATAAACTGATTTTGTAATTTTTGGATTTAAATTGATCAAGATAAGTTAATTTTAGTGATTGGGGGTCACTGCTGGAAATTGACATCTTTTGATCATGAACCTTGTGATAAGTCATTCAAATATGTTGATGAAAATTAATTATTAATTTTCTAAAATAATTAGTGATAAATATTTGTGAAATATTTAAAGAAATAATTATTTCATTGAATGACATTTGCCTAATCGTGATGATAAGATAGTTGATATTGATCATTGGTTGATATGAATTCATTAACAAACATTGATTTCATGAAAAACCTTAGTTTATCCTACAATAGTTGCAGGAAAATTTTTACATGAAAAACCCTCTTGCTTGAATAGGATTAGGAATTTGTTTAGCAAATCTCCTTATAATATAATAAAAAATATTTTGATGTATATTAATGGTATAATTTCGGTTGAAAAATCGATGAGCATCTCAAAGTACATTATGATCTATCTGGTATTGTCCTTTCCTGAGGTGGATATGATGCCTAGTCGGAGAGCATTGGGGTTGCGGGTTGCAACATATATGGTCCGTCCCACTCTCGTCGGTACTGGCCATGACAGCGGGTAGCGACTGGATAATGCCGGAGAAGTCAGAGTGTATTTTTCTAATTATTAAAATTCGAATAATACGTACTTTGAGATTATACCTACTATTCAAGTAATAATCAAGTTTGTTGATTGATGATTGGATTAATGATTACTTTAATGTGATTAAATTAATTATATCCAATTAACACTCTATCATGAATAGATGTGTATTTCCCTTGGAAGAGTTAGTTATGTGAATATGATTCATGATAATTAATTATTAAATTTGAATATGAGATGGAGGATCACATAAGTGACATCCATGGTCTCCCGTCAAGGCAAAGGATTCCGTCGCCAGTTGTTGTGTATAGGAGACGCCTGTCCGAAGTGACAGATCATGTATATGATTTAATTGGGTCGGATTCTTTGCTTCTCAAAAGAGTAAGGCCATATATGTAGTGACCCCAATATAAGGTCCTCATATTATTGGGGCGATATTGGATTGCGTATAGCGAGTATCAAGCCTGTTGACGGTTGGTTCAATTAACAACGGGTCAACATCATCTTAGGGGTGTTGGGCCCGGGTGTTAAAGACCGAATTGGGAATGCAAGTTGGACTTGCAAGGCAGAATGTGTTCCCGCTTCTCTTATTCGAGTCACATGTTCTCATATTATTGGGATGTGATAAGGATAGAGAGGAGATCCCAGATCTTGCTTGAGATATAGCGGTAAGTGTATCTCTTACTTTGAAAGAAAAATAAGGGAATAATCTTTCAAAGTTGACATGGCAAGATAAATTTGATTTAAAAATGCCTTAATCAAATATCTTAAAATGAATATATATTTATCTATATACTCTAATATAGTACATTCTTAATTTCAAAAAATGAAGTCTATGAACCCACTTAGCAGGCTCCTGGAGGTCAACTAATTGACCGGACCAAATTATTCGGATTGGATCTGAAATTTGGATCTTGTCCTATCTGCGGAGCGCATCTCTTATGTGCTGAGCAAGGACAAGATAACAAACCCTAAGAATGCAGAAGATAAATCATATAATGAGAAATATGATGAAGACCATAATCTGGCAAGGTGTTACATCCTTGGTTCATTATCTAATGTGCTTCAAAAGCAACATGTGGAGATGAAACATTGCCAAGAGATTATGATGAATCTAAAGGATATGTTCGGTGACATAAACCGCACACAACGTTACAATGTGATGAAAGAGATTATTCGCTGCAAGATGCAGGAAGGGACCTCTATCAAAGAACACATACTCAAAATGTTTGGGTACCTCTTTGAGCTGGAAACCCTGGGAGCCTATTTGGATTCTGAAATGCAAGCTGATTTCATTCTCCTGTCGCTCCCTAAGTCTTTCAACAACTTTATCGTGTCTTACCACATGAACAAAGGCGACTTCACTAACGCTGGGTTGTTAGCTGCATTAAAGTCTGCAGAAGACGTGATGATGAAGGACGATCCCTCTGCTAGTGCAATGGTTGCACAAGTGAGAGGAAAGCGCGGGCGGAAGCAAGGTTCTCGGAAGGGCCCGACCCCGAAGAGAAAGAAGAAGAATCAAGGAGTTTGTTCGTCTTCTAGTGCTTCCATACTTATGACATCAAAAAAGTCTGATGTCTGTCACTACTGTAAGAAGCCGAGGCACTGGCCACGTAACTGCCCGGATTACCTGAAGTCTGCTGACAAAGGTAAAGCCCCAGCATGTATGAAATCTACATTCATCATTGAAACTAGCTTTCTCATTGGACGAGAAGGAAGTTGGGTTATAGATTCTGGTGCTTCTGTTCATGTATGAAATTCATTGCATTTGTTTTAGGAAACTAGGAATCTGGAGCAAGGGGAGATAGTCATCCAGATGGGATCTGATGCAAGTGTTGCAGCAGTCGCCATCGGGACGTGCAAACTATCGTTATCTAGTGGTCGAGTCATAGTACTTAAAGAGTGTCTTTATGTACCTGAAGTCAGGAGGAATTTGATATCTGTATCTAAGCTTGTTAGACATGGATATTCCTTCCTAATCTCTAATAAGTTAGTCATTAATAAATATGATAAATTTATTGCGGAAGGTGTTCTAACTTATGGTGGACTCTAAGAATTGTGCATTGATGAATATGTCATAAATGTCACTACCACTGATAATAAAAACCCTAAGAGATCCAGGGAGAATGGAAATCATTCGAATATGATTTGGCATCAAAGGCTTGGTCATTTATCTGTTGATAGGATCAATAGATTGATATAGGATGGACCTTTTAGATTTTCCACAGGTTCAATCTTTACCAACCTGTGAACATTGCATTCGAGGTAAAATGACCAGGATGCCTTTCCGTAACAAGGTTACGAGATGCGAAGGTATTCTTGACCTAATACATATTGATGTATGCGGTCCCTTCAGTACCGCGACTAGAAATGGAAATCGATATTATTTGTCGTTTATTGATTACCATTCGCGATACGGGTTTATCTTCCTACTACGTCATAAATCTAAAACCTTTGAAAAGTTCAAAGAGTTTAAGGCTTTGGTTGAGAACCAAACCGATAGGAAGATCAAACGGATTCGATCTGACCGAGGTGGTGAATACCTCTCAGATGAATTCAAAGAATATCTTAAAGAGAATGGAATTGTCTCCAAACTCACTCCCCCTGTAACTCCCCAACTTAATGGTGTTGCTGAAAAACGCAACAGGACCATCATGGACATGGTCCGTTCAATGATGAGAAAAGCACGTTTACCTCTTAGCTTCTGGGGATATGCAGTAGAGACTACAATATATATCCTAAATAAGATTCCTAGCAAGTCTGTACCCAAGACTCCTCACGAGCTCTAGTATGGAACCAAACCTAGTGTTAATCACTTGAGGGTTTGGGGATGCTTGGTCCATGCGAAGAACGTGAACGCAAGTAAGATAGAATCTCGCACTCGTGAGTGCTACTTCATTGGGTATGTTAAAGATGGTATTGGATACCAGCTTTATGACCCTGAGACCCAAAAGGTTTTTGTCTCTAGGGATGTGAAATTTCTAGAGGATGATTTCCCTAAAGGTTAAGACAGAAATAAAGTAGAGGAACTCATTGAATCCCCTGAGGATTCTGAGATTCCTGAACCAGAAACTGAAGAAATAAATAAAGATGAAACACCCATACCTCTTCGAAGGAGTTCGAGGGTGGTTGCACCACCTGAAAGGTATGGATTCCATGTGTCAGGTGAGACTGACAATGATCCTTCTTCATTTGATGAAGCACTCACGGATCATGACATGGATAGATGGATGCTAGCAATGAAGTCAGAGATTGACTCCATGCATAAGAATGACGTATGGACCCTAGAGGATCCACCTAAAGGGGTAAAACCCATTGGGTGTAAATGGATCTTCAAGAGAAAGAGGGGACCTGATGGGAAAGTAGAGACTTTCAAGGCACGGCTCGTAGCCAAGGGCTAACACAGAGAGAAGGCATCGACTACGATGAGACGTTCTCTCTTGTGGCTATGCTTAAGTCCATCAGGACACTGCTAGCTATAGTTGCATCTCTTGACCACGACATCTAGCAGATGGACGTCAAGACGACTTTCCTCAATGGATACCTCGAGGAGGATATCTATATGGAGCAGCCCCAGGGCTTCATAGTCGAGGATGGAAAAGTATGCAAGCTAAAGAAATCCATCTATGGGCTCAAACAAGCTTCTCATAGCTGGAACATCAGATTTGATGAAACCATAAAGAGTTATGATTTTGTGCAAAATCCTGATGAACCTTGTGTGTACAAGAAGCTTAGTGGGAGCACCATCGTGTTCATCGTGCTTTACATAGATGATATCCTTACCATTGGGAATGATACATGAATAATGACCAGTGTGAAGATTTGGCTATCCCATACCTTCGAGATGAAAGATCTTGGAGAAGCCTCTTACATCTTAGGCCTGAAGTTGTTCAGAAACCGAGAAAAGTGAATATTAGGATTATATCACAACATGGATACATCAAGAAGACTCTAGAACGATTCCATATGGATAGTTCAAAGAAAGGATTCCTCCCCTTAGGACATGGTATCCATTTGTCCAAAGGGATGGCTCCTCAAAGTGTTGAGGAAAGGAAAGCCATGGCTGGATGCCCTTACGCATCAGCTGTAGGAAGCTTGATGTATGTTATGATGTGTACTAGGCCGGACATCTGCCATGCAGTAGTAGTGGTAAGTCGTTACCAATCCTGCTATGGAGAGAAATACTGGAATATAGTAAAGAACATATTCAAATATCCAAGACGGACGCAAGATTACATCTTGGTCTATGGGGATGGTGATCTCCAAGTCTTGGGATATACAGATTCAGACTTCCAGTCTGATATTGATGATCGAAAGTTGACATCCGGGTTTGTATTCCTGTTGAACAGTGGTGCTGTGAGCCGGAGAAGCAAGAAGCAGGACACTACGGCGGATTCAACAACAGAAGCCGAATACATTATCGCATCGGATGCTGCAAAGGAGGCAGTGTGGTTGCGAAAGTTCATCTTGGAGATTGGTGTAGTTTCCTCTGATACTCCCGTCCCGTTACTCTGCGATAACACGGGAGCCATTGCCAAGGCAAAGGAACCCAGATGCCATCAAAACAGCAAGCACGTGCAAAGGAAATACCACATCATTCAGGAGATTCAAAAGCGTGGTGATATCATCATCACCAAGGTGGCCTCTGCCGACAACATTGCTGATCCTCTTACCAAACCTCTGACACATAAGGTTTTTGACCAGCATGTAATGAGTATGGGTTTACAGATTGTACCTGAATGGTTCTGAGGGCTAGTGGGAGATTGTTGGACATGTGAGCCCTGGGCGAACCATTCTTACAATAAATGTTATTGTAATATTTATGTTTATCAATAAAAAGTTATTGATGTTTCACTCCCTTTCTGAAATTATATGAATGAATGCACTATAAGGTCCCTCTGTAAAATTAGGGTTATGTACCATGGCCATCTTGATGATCATATAGCTGTTGATTCATTAAAAGAATCATAGAGGCTGGTGCTTGGATGAATATCTAAGGAGTTAGATAGAGGACTCATCAAGCACCGTCAAATGATTATTAAGAGATGATCGCCAGCCTAAGTAGGAGATGGCAATCCTTTGTCACATAGGCTGATATCTGACCAATCTCTTGATGCAGGTCCTCTGCATGGGAATAGTGGTTCGGAGGTGTTAGATTAGTTAGGTCAATGGATTTACTTAACAAGATCGAGATAACCTAAGTCCTATGTTGAATGCTGTCACAGCATAGGCACACATCCTCTGACCGGAGATAAATGTATTGCTATATGTCTGAGTATGTTCATTTGGCATACCGATAGGTTGATGGCCTAACCAAGGTCTATACACCGGCGAGCTGGTGTGCATATAAGGGCATATGAGCAATACGATCTCTCAAAGGGATCATACAGGTTCACTTATGAACCGGAAGACATGAGCTCACTCATGAGGTATTGGGACCGATCAAATTCCATGCATGATCGTCGTGCTTTGGAAGCATGACATGAATTTGAAGGTATGATATATGCTTTGGGAAAGCATATGATCGATACTGATTCCCAATGACCAACATTGAGAAACTTAGTGATCAAATCCTGAAGAAGACAGTGTAAAATTGATCTTGATCTTCAGGTTGACCATGGGTCTTCCAGTATGCAGGATGTACAGGTATTGGGAATACCTGAGGGTGATGTGATCATAAACGATTGTATATCCATGACGCTTCCATTTCGAGGGAGTGATGAAACAGGTCTGGATTTTAGTGACTCATTTCAATAGAGAAGCAATCTGATCTTAGTCCAAGTGTTGGACATTGGTCTGAATGAGATTCAGATACAATGAGAAGATTAGATTTGCGGTCTTTATTTAATCAAGCATATATGGGAGGTTCGTAAGATCTGAATTTGAGATAAGATCTCAAATCCAAGTCACTATATGTGGAACAATACAATCTCCCTGTCCTTATCTCCAAGTATCTGTGGAGAAAGCACATTATTCTTGAAGGGGTTCAAGAATAATTCATTTGATGTACTTCATATCCAAGCAAGAAGGACTTGATGATTAAATGAGATTTAATAATCAAGCATAATATGAATGAGATACATATTGTGAGAATGATTATCCAAGATAATTAAATGAGATTTAATTATCAAGGATTAGAGAATGTGGATAATACTATCCATAATATTCGTGCATTATAAATACGATTTATAATATACATATATTGAAGAGATAAAATTCATGTAAATAACATTTGTTAATTTTTAATGTGGATTGGATTTACATTAATTAATTAATTAGAAATGTAATTTACAAATTAGTTTGGGTTGTGAATATGATTCACAATTTTTCAATGGTATGATTGAAATATTCACAAATTAATTTGGAATTAATTTGGTTGATATTTTTATTACAAATACATTAAGAAATAACAATACAAAATAAAAGAGAGATAAATAACCACCTTATGAGGTGGTGTCACCAATGACATGGTCAAAGGTGAGTCCCCCTCATTTTTAGGGGGTATTTGTTATCTTCCTTTTTATTATATTATTATCTCTTGATGATTAATTTATGTTAAATTAAATTGTGTTGATAATGTTGCAACATATATTTAATTTAAATATAAATTAATGTTGTTGGCTTTAAACCAACAACAATCCTGGCCATTGATTTATACATAGTGCACCATGGCCGTTGGATCTATGTATCCCATGGATTGAGATCCATTGGATCCTAAACTAATATAAAATGAGGGCTAGCCTAGCCTTTCTTGGTACATTATCAAGAGTTGTAGAAGCCTACTACTCTTTCTCTCTCATTCTCACCCTCTCTCTTTCTCTTCTCCATAAAGTGGCCATCCACTTTGTGTTGAGAAGGAGAGACTCTCGCCTTCGCCTTCGACGACTCGGGGATCTCCTTCTTCTTTGGGGCGACTTGCTTTAGAGGAAGACGATGGATTTTGTTTGACAAAATCAGGGGATTCATCGCTTGGATCTTCATTGAGGATTGCAGGAGGAACGCGACTCATCATCGCACCCGCAAGTGCGTTCTTCGTGGATCGGACTTAAGACAGGAGGATCTCTTGTTTGGGATCTCATGATTACAACCACGCTCCAAGAGGTATTCCTTATACTTGTGGTCTTGATGAAACGATCCGAGAAGGGTTTTCGTGATCATGTGGTTTCATCTTTAGTTTTAAAAAATTTTAATTTCCGTCGCATCTAGCGACTAGTGCGACTAGTTGCTCCGATTGCATACAATGCGATCGACATGCTTCCGTGATGCGTTAAGGATTCTCAATATTCTTCACTGGACATGGATGAAAGCTCCAACTTGAGCATCATAGGGAGCCACCTGTCGGAGGTGGATATCATTGAAAAACAATCACATGACCTTGAAAAACTTAATGTGATCGAAAAGAATACACAGATTTTGTACAAACTAGATTAGATCACCACGCAGCTAGAGCAGCTAGTGAGCACCATCAGCTCTTACTAATCGATTTATGCATTCGGCTTCGACTCTTGTTGAGACGAAGGATCCATCATCGCCTTAGCCTCCTCAACAGAGTCATGCACAACTAGCGGTCCGACATGTGTACTACGTGTACGACCTCGAGCCTACATCACCTCAGCAGGTGCATCAATAGCTTGTTCTTTATCAGCCAGAACTCTAAATTCTCCCGGATCCATGTTTTCCTCCACCATCTCTCATTCAAGAGGTGAATGGCATGTGTTCTAATAATGCACGTCTAGCCCGTCTAGATAGACATCAGCAGGGCTAGTCTGCCAATTCCCATCCATTTCCTCAACAACAAGGAGGGAGGTTTGTCCAGAAAAACCAGCCTCACCACCAGAAATCTCCCTCGTATCAGTAGGATTGGAGACATAATCAGTATCGGCAGTTGCAGTACTGTTAGAACCAATCATATCATAGCATGCAATTTCCCCATATCAACACCCCCATCCTCAGCATCAACACGAATAATACCACCCTTGTCTTCCATACATTTCTTAGTGATCGTACCAACAACCTCCATAAAATTATCAGTCTCAGTGTAGCCATCACGCTGAACCATCCGAGCCTACTCCTGTGAACTTCATTTTGGACTTCTTGGCTTAGTTGGTGAAGAGCCTTACAGAAAGAAGCTAGATGACCTCACTCTGCCAAGACTATCACCCTGACACAATTGGAGGACAACCCCAATAATTTTAGAAATCAAGAGCATGTAGTATATGATGTCCCGTCCAACTCTGCAGAGTCGGATATTCAGGATATGCTTTAATCTCATGCTATTACTCTCAGGAGCAGTAAGAATTTGCCACCGTCTACAACCATGAAGGGGAAGAATAAAGATTCCATTGGTGAATCATCATCTTCATCTACATCATTCGAAACAACAGATGGGCTAGATGAGGAAGAAGAAGATAGAGGAGAAGCACCAATAGCACAAATCCAAAAAATAGAAAATAAAAAACAACAAAAGATATCAACAACTGAAGCACCAACAAGACAACGATGGAGAGGACCGCACCTACAACCGATCTAGAGCCGGCTGATGGAGCCCTGCCTACCATTTTTTGATTCCCACCTCAAATGGATGAGGATACCCATTTTTGCCATCCAGTTGTACAGAATGATGAGGCCATTGATTTTGATGTAAAAAAGAACACTATATCTGCTTTTGAATTTATTTCAATAAATATCCCATTTCCGGATGCTTTATAAAAATCCAAAAAAAAATTAAAAATTTGAAAACAACCTTGTCTGATCAAGATGTTGTGGAAATTATTCAAAATCTTGTTCTAGATATGCCTCTGCTAAAGACCATTAAGTACATGTCAAACATTAAGAAAGGATTGAAGGAGGTATGTACTTTGAAAAGACAACCATGCTAATCCATACAAAGAAATGTGAAATGCATTCTAACTATGACAATAATGAATGCAATTAGCAATCTCCTACGTAAGAAGAAAGACATGGGCACGCCTTTCATCAAATTCTAGATGTTTAACCAAGAGTTCGATCGAACACTTCTTGACAGTGTAATGCCCATGAATCTGATGCCTACTTCATTGCTGAAAGAGTTTGAGTTCGGACCACTCAAATCCACCAGAATGATTCTGCAATCTACGGACACATCAATCATGCGACCATGAGGAATTTTGGAGGATGTCATCATCGCTATTCATTGAATGTAGTTCCCTGTGGACTTCATCTTATTGGACATGGATCCATAGACTTCCCAATTATACTTGGAAGATCGTTCCTTCGAACAGTCGAAGCAGTGGTGAACTGTGGCACCGAGAAGACCACCTTCTGTTCTAGCAGTGACAAGGTGCCAATTCATATGATCCAAGTATCCAAACCATCAAAGTCCGCATCAAATGCGAGTGAGCCTTCACAACAGAGAACATAAGACTATGAATCTCTCTCACAGAAATCTGAGATACCAATCTATTTATGGATGACATTGAGACACACAATTTTCTCTCCATGGAGGAAAGAGTGGATAACACATTTAAATTGCCTTTGTCCCAAAAGAGGAGATTTTTGCTGAATTTCCATAAGAACTGATTAATGGCCACCTGTTCTTAGTAGAGGAAGAAGATATTATTGCATACTTCTTTGAACATGATTCTATCATTGAGAATTTTTGTGTTGCATTGAATTCAGAGTTTGAAATGCCAATGGTAGATAATGTACAGTTGAAGGACCTACCACCACTTCCCTGCACAGTTGCAAAGGTCGCTACTGATGTTATTCAGACCCCAGGAGAGCTAAAGCCACTTCTAGCTAGCATGAAATATGCCTTCCTTGCAGGTTTATAGAATATGTTCATGGTAATTATCAATTCATAGCTGACTTAGGAACAAGAATCTCGTCTACTCGAGGTTCTAGTAAGAAACTGCAAGGCCATAAGATGAAAAATTTCAGATCTCCATGGGATTAATCCATCACTATGTTCCCATCACATCTACCTTGAAGAAGATAGCAAGCTGTCCTGCAAGTTTTAGTGAAGATTGAACCCTAATGTCCGGTAGGTTTTAATGAACGAAATTACAAAATAATGTAATGCAGGCTTCATATATACCATCTCTGACTCAAACATGATGAGTTCCTTGCATGTTATGTCCAAGAAATCATGTATCACCATCGTGAAGAATGACAAAGGAGAAGATATTGCAACCAGAGTTCTAACTTCTTGGAGTGCTTGTGTGGATGACAGATGCCTGAATCTAGCAACCAAGAAGGATAATTTCTACTTCCCTTCATCGACCAAATAGTTGAACGATCGATGAAACCGTGTTTCTTGTCTTTAATTCACTGAAATTAACCCCCTATCTTAGACGAGGTGTCAATAAAATCTAGACATTTCCCTGTAAATATCAGAGTCATTGAATAAATTTAAAACACAAAAAATAGCAAAATTAAAATTTGTGGTGTTTTTAACCTTAAAAATGCCCTCAAAAATATTTCATGTCTTTAAATGACCTCATCTCCATTTTTGGTCAACATGAAACCTGTAGATCTCATCAAGATCTACAACTTTCATGTTGTGAGTTTTTTCTAGATTCGGCCATCTACCCTCTCATAATTCACTTTTTATCCTTGAATAACCTCATTGGGCCATGTGGCGCCTTCTGGTTGCGCCACGTGGCCCAGTCCTTCTCGCGCCATGTGACGCTGCCTTTTCGCCGTCCAATGGCCTTCCTTCTCTCCTCATCACCACCGTTCATTCCGCACAAAATGTCATCCCTTCGATCAAGCCTTGGAATTAATCTTAGCCATCCGTTAGCGCTGCGCTCTCATTGTGCCACATGTGATTCTCTGCGCCGCACGATCTAGCCTGAGAAGACTCCATCTCAGCCGCTTATCCGCGCTTTGATCTCCACCACCCGAACAAGACATGGATTCCATCACAATCATCCATCCCCTCCCACGCCTTCTCGCGACACGTGTCTCCGCCACAACCTTTCGATCAAACTCCGAACGTCATCTCGGTCGTTCGTTGTCTCACACTTATCTCAGTGACACGTGGCGAGATCCTAGCCCTCGATCATCCTAACCCTTGATCTAATCTGAGCGTCTCTTTAGCACCCATCTCTCAGCCGTTGGATCTCAAGATCTAATGGCCCAAAGATCATTGCCTACCTCCAGACGCCCCATGTCCTACGTTCTCCACCTCGCCAAAACACCTCCCCCTTCCTATTTTTCCCGTCATTTCACCCACCATCTCCACTTCCCGAAGACCACACGACGTAGCCCGATCATCCACGACTCTAGCGAGCGGCTAATCACTCCATGATCCCTCTCCGCTCACTTCATCTCTCCCACGCAAGACACGACATCACCTGAAGCCTCCACATTTGCTCCTTCAATTAACTCCCTTCGCCACCTTAGAACCTCGTCCACCTTTATGTGAGGGATCACCCAGCACGCCTTAGCTTCTCGGTGACAGTGAGGGAGCGACATGGAGTGAGACCACTATCTCCTCCGGTGTTGATCCCCCGCCTTCAATGGCTGCGTCGCGGAGCCTTGCCTCTGCTCGAGCTGCCCTACCCGGCAGAGGGGGTTCAGCGAAGACCCAGGGTTCACATCGAACCCCAAGCCCAAGCCTTCCACTCCGCTCAATCTTAGGTAAGCCCCTGCGATCTCTTTATACTTTTATCCTTCATTTCTTCCAATTTATTCATCTCATCCGCACCAATTCATACTTCATTGACCGTCTGTTAATCTTCACCATGTTATCCCCATTCACGTGCTTACTCCAGCCATGTACTTCTTCCTCCATACCCCCAGAACACATCCGACTCAACTCCTCCGGGCTCGTCGGAGAAGATCGACCGGCCACCGCCTTCTTCATTCCCCTCACGGCCATCCATCCCTCGTATTTTAGTCTCATACCTTCGGCTTGTAGTTATTAACAGTACAGGTCTTAAAACCCTTCAATGGCTAGAGCCCCATCGGAGCTCACTTTTCAAGTCCCGCCTCTGGCGTCTATACTACGAATGCCTCTTCTAAGATGCCCAGCTGCTTCGTATGGATTCCACGATGATGTTTGCACCTTCTGGAGCTGCTGGAGATCTTCACCTAGCAAGCTAGAAGGTGGCGGAGCTCGGAGCCCTTCATCGGAGGTCAGAACTAGCCGCTAAGACGAGGAGGAAGGAGTAGCAGGTGCCGTCGGATGCTCCCTCTCGGAGTTCATCCAACGACGCAGATGCGGCAACGTCACTTCCTCAGGAGCGTACAGCAGGCACCCGATCTTCATGATCGGATGGCTCACATCGATCCACGTGGCATAACCAGAGTAGCTCTGAGCCTCATCTCCGAACCTGCAAGGTCGGAGCTCCTGAGCCATCACCGAGCCTAGATCGAGCCCGAAGCTGCAACCGAAGCGATCCCGAACCTCCTCCGAACCTCAACGTCTACCGGGCCTAGAGTGCACGTGCAAATCACGTGCATTCTGGGCGAACTGGAGGGAGGCCCACGAACTTCTTCAAAATTACAGATAGGTCCTGAGACCACGTGCTATCCATGCGCGCCTGGGGTATTTTGCAACCGACCCCTTGTGGGTTTGAATAATAACATAAATAACCCTTTTACGTGTGGGATAATTACAGGGAAGGTCTCGTTCCTTATTTTATTTGCACTTTAGTCCCTCCTAGGGACCTGTTTGCTATTTATCTTTCATGTTTTCTTGCATTTATGCCCCTGTCTACTTTTATGCATAACTTGAGCATCATATCTCCGATTGAGTTCATGTTAGTGGCATTTTGAAGCTCTTTTCATTGTCTTCTTTATGGTCTGCTTGTATATCAGATTCGACACTTTGAATTTCCATGTATTATTTCAATAGCTCAGTGTCTTTATTTCAAAGCCTCCCATGCCTTATCTTTATATAAATGAAAGTAGCTTCATTTATTGACACTATTTCGAGTTGTGATTAAATGGCTCAAGTATTCTCGTAATTCGGGCATATTTTTGTGTTGCATTTCATCTCATTCATTTGCATGATAAAAATCAAATAAAAAATGCATAGATTTATGTTTACTTAATGCATTATTATCCTGTCCTCATGCATTCATTGACCTACTATTTATTGATCCAACACTTAGTTAAATGAATTTAAGTCTAAATATCATGAGAGAGGCTCGTGTCCCTGAGTTCGACCTTGGTTACTTTCCAAGTAAAATATAAATATGACCATTTGATTCAATTGACATATTCAAGTAAATGGTTTTTGAAGGACCGAATTCAGCCCGACTGCAATGACCCGTGAGTGTTAATTCCACACTTTTAAAGGGCTGAATTTGCAGCTCGTCAAATGGCGTCGTTGCCGGGGACACAACTCATCTTTTGCCTTGTTTGGATTTTTATTTATTTTATTAAGTGTTCCTTTTAAGTAGGTCAATTTGTCCATTCTTATTGCATTATAAAAATTTTTCTTTTCGATTGATATCTAACCGTTGCTTTTGTGACAGGTCCCTTGATGTTTAAGGAGGCGAGGAGCATATGCCGCCCCGCTGCGAGAAGACGCAAAAGCATACTTGGGGCAAGTCGAAAAGAAAGCAAAAAAATGTTTCGCATTTTATTTCATTTCATATGCAAGTAATAATAGTCTTTACAGTGGTCTTCGATCGAAGACTCGCGATTGTAAATGAACAATTTATATGTGGTTGTGTGGGGATCGCCCCCACTTGAGTGTCGACCTAGGACTAGGCACGCGGCTCTTCGAGCATCTTTCCCATTTTTATTTTACATGCTTGCTCGTAGGTAGGACACACTTCTAAGATAGACACACATAAATATCGCTTCACTTAGACAAATTAAAAGATGTTCTTCCCTGCTAATAGCAGCATGTTAGGTGCGGATTTCAATCGACTTGCATACACATTATTTTTGTTTTTAAAACAGTCCAAGATTTTATGTATTTTTGCTAAGGCACTGCATGTTTTCTCGCTTAGCCTAGATCATGGTTTTTATCGATTACATGATTTTTTCTCGATTTCCCCTCCTAGCTTGATCACCTAGGTTAAAGGAAAATGGGAATGAGCGGTAGACAATGATTGCTTGGTTTATGTTCTCACCTTAATTCAGTGATAACGTTAAGCAAAATAATTGGGACTGTTAATTGCAAGTCAACTTAAAAATGGAGTAAAATTTTGTTTTGGGAGAACAACACCCTCGTTTACGTAGTTGGTTCTACTTGACATTTTTTTCACATAAAAATAGAATATTTTAATAACTAATAAAACCAACAAGATAATAAACCAACATCTGTTGGTTTCATGTGTGAGTTGCTGAATCAAAGGGTTTTTGCATGCTTGTTTGAGCCTTGTTTGCTTCGACACCCGCCCCAGAGCCTTAGATACTCCATTTATCTCCGAAGATTCATCCACTCACTTGTATATCCATCCATCTTCCTTCGTTCACCTCGGGTCTCTCCCAACATCAACTCTCAATCTTTATACTTAGTCTACTCTCAGCCTAAGTATAGGGGGGACCTGAGTCCCCATTATTTTCTATACTCATCTTTCCTTATACTTAGGTTATTTCTAACCTAAGTATAGGGGGAGCCCTGCTTAGTTTCTGTATATTTCCTATATTTAAATGGACCTATGGGCTTGTATCATTTAAATCTATGAGGACACAACAAAGTTTAAGTATAGGGGGGGTATAACGTATATACAATATATGCACTTTAGCTAAAATCTGAAAAATTTGAAAAATTTAAAACTTTTTGGGCTAAATTAAAATCCTTTGAATTAAGTGGACAAAATTATTTTCAAGGCTTTCTACATTATATTACACTATTTTTATAGAAAAATATTTTTTGCAAAATGATTTGAAAAATGAGTTTCTCTTATTTTGAAAAAGCTTTTGAAAATGTTTTGAAAATCTTTACTTGAGTGACATGATATTGAAAATTCTTTTTGATTTCAAGGAAAGTTGAGTCTAACTTGTGTTCTGACCTTTAATAAAAAAATCCATAAAAATAAGAAAGTCCAAAATTCCCTTAAGAGTCACATTGACTACTAAACCCAAATAAGTAGCCGCGTTCAGTGAGGGTTCGCCCTTAGCAGAGTGGGTGGTTTAGAGGACATCGCATAAGGCTCCGTCCTCAAGCAACGGGCTCCGACCTGTACTTACACCCATACTGGCTGAATGTAGATGCATCTACTTAATTGAGTTTAGGCAGTCATAATATCTCTTAAAGTTAAACAAAAAAGTTTTTGAATGAAGGAGTTGGATTAATTCTCTAAATTCACACTTCCACCCAGGATCTGAAATGTTTAAGAAAACTTGGTTTTTGAGATTTCAGGATTTTAGGTTAACCATCCTTAGCCATCAGGGTCTTAGACTTAATCATCCACATTTCCCTAGATTTCTAGATTTACGTGCTATGTTGCATGCTTAGTCTCTGACCTTAAGAATATGATCAACACATCACATGCACGACTGCGGTTTCGATGAAATGAGTTGACTCTTCACTTGAGGGACCGGGATGAGGGATTCGAGTCTGGACTTGATCTAATGATGCTCGAGGATGGGATAAAATCTTTGAAGGCTTCATGAGACCTGGGTGTCAGCATCTTTAGCAAGTATGAGAACTTGGTTCTTATACTAATCTTTTGACATTGACCTATGTGCCAGGGTGTGAAATAAATAAAAATATTAATCAGTATGCGCCAAATCTTAGTAAAAGCAATGGAGCTAGCCAAAAATATTACAAATTAATGAAATGTCAAAGAAAAGCTCCCATTCCACAAAGTCAAATATCAAAGAGTTCCACCAAAGGCGAGCGCTCCCAACCATTTTCAAAGTTTCCACTTGGACCGCCGTTATTAGGACCAGGAGTCGGGCTTGCACCAAAAAAAGGCTCTGCATCGTAAATGCTACAAGTCTAGGTGTAGAAGGTACGATAGGTACTCAAAAAAGACACACCCCGGTGTATTACCAGGAAAACAAGTGCAGACGACTCCAACTTCTCTTGATGGACGCACTGATCAACACCAAAAAATATGTGTTGCGTAATAAGGCACTAGAGAGAATCCTTGTTCTAATGAGAGGGAGAGAAGAAATGACACAATCCCATGCCCTCCATTACTAGCCTTCCATCTACACTTTCAAGTCTGACAACTAAAGAGATGGTGGACTGGATGCAAGATTTGATTTATTCCCTATTATTGAGGATTGAGTCCTTAGGAGAATTTCTTGGACCAAGATCTTGGGTGCGTTTTGACTCTACTCTCATGAACACAGTCAACACTAAATGTCATATCCTTAGTTTATATGTACACCAGAGAGAGTCTAGATAACTAGACGAATTGTGTGCCTCTTGATTAAGGATGGGTTGAGCTCTAAGATTTTGGATTTCTAAATTTAAGAAGGCTTGAACAGATCGGATCCTGTACGTACATGCACATGGCAGTTAATCCAATTCATTCATTTTCTTTGATGCTCGGGGACGAGCATAGTTTAAGTATAGGGGGTTGATGAAATCGTGTTTCATGTCTTTAATTCACTGAAATTAACCTCCTATCTTAGATGAGGTGTCAATAAAAACCATACATTTCCCTGTAAATATCAGAGTCATTGAATAAATTTAAAACACAAAAAATAGAAAAATTAAAATTTGTGGTGTTTTTAACCTTAAAAATGCCCTCAAAAATATTTTCTATCTTTAAATGACCACATCTCCATTTTTGATCAACATAAAACTTGTAGATCTCATTGAGATCTACAACGTTCATGTTTTGAGTTTTTCCCGATTCGGTCGTCTACCCTCTCATAATTCACTTTTTATCTTCAAATAACCTGATTGGGCCACGTGGCACCTTCTGGTTGCGCCACGCAACCCAATCCTTCTCGCGCCATGCAACGCTGCCTTTCCACCGTCCGATGGCCTTCCTTATCTCCTCATCACCACCGTTCATCCCGCACTCAATGTCGGCCCTTCGATCAAGCCTTGGAATTAATCTTAGCCATCCGCCAACGCTCAGATCTCATTTTGCCACGTGTGATTCTCTGCGCCGCACGATATAGCATGAGAAGACTCCATCTCAGCCGCTTATCCGTACTTTGATCTCCACTGCCCGGTCAAGACATGGATTCCATCACAACCATCCATCCCCGCCCATGCCTTCTCACGCCACGTGTCTCCGCAACAACCTTTCGATCAAATTCTGAACGTCATCTCGGTCGTTCGTTGTCTCACGATTATCTCAGTGATACATGGCGAGATCCTAGCCCTCGATCATCCTAACCCTTGATCTGATCTGAGCGGCTCTTAAGCACCCGTCTCTCAGCTGTTGGATCTCAAGATCCAATGGCCCAGAGATCATCCCCTACCTCGAGACGCCCCATGTCCCACGTTCTCCACCTCGCCAAAACACGTCCCCTTCCTATTTTTCCAGTCATTTCACCCACCATCTCCACTTCTCGAAGACCCCACGACGTAGCCCGATCATCCACGACTCTCGCGAGCGGCCAATCACTCCACGATCCCTCTCCGCTCACTCCATCTCTCCCATACAAGACACGACATCACTTGGAACCTCCACATTCACCCCTTCAAATAACTCCCCTCTGCCGCCTCAGAACCTCGTCCACTTTTACGTGAGGGATCGTCCAGCACGCCTCCACTCCTCGGTGACAGCGAGGGAGCGACATGGAGCGTGAAGACTGCTATCTCCTTGGTGTTGACCCGCCACCTTCCATGGCTACATAGCAGAGCTTCGCCTCCGCTCGAGCTACCCCACTCGGCTGAGGGGGTCCAGCGAAGACCTGGGGTTCACATTGAACCCCAAGTCTAAACCTTCCCCTCCGCCCACTCTCAGGCTAGCCCCTCTGATCTCTTTATGCTTTTATCCTTCATTTCTTCTAATTTATTCGTCTCATCCGCACCAATTCGTCCTCCATTGACCGTCTCTTGAGCTTCACCATGTTATCCCCATTCACGCGCTCACTCCAGTCACGTCCTTCCTCCATACCCCCAGAACACATCCGACTCAACTCCTTTGGGCTCGTCGGAGAAGATCGACCAGCCATCGCCTTCTTCATTTCCCTCATGGCCGTCCATCCCTCGCATTTCACTCTCACCCCTCGCACGAAGCTTCGGCTTGTAGTTATTAATAGTGCAGGTCTTAAAACCCTTCAATAGTCGGAGCCCCATCGGAGCTCACTTTGCAAGTCCTGCCTCCGGCATCTATGATGCGAATGCCTCTTCCAAGATGCCCAGTAGCTTCGTATGGATTCCACGACGACGTTTGCACTTTCTGGAGCTGCTGGAGATGTTCGCCGAGCAAGCTAGAAGGCAGCGGAGCTCAGATCCCTTCGCCGGAGGTCAGAACTAGCCGCCGCTAAGTGGAGGAGGAAGGAGTAGCAGGTGCCGTTGGACGCTCCCTCCTGGAGTTCATCCAACGACGCAGATGCAACCACATCACTTCCTCAGGAGCGTACAATAGCCACCCAATCTTCATGATCGGATGGCTCACATCGATCCACGTGGCATAGCCAGAGCAGCTCCAAGCCTCATCTCCGAACCTGCAGGATCGGAGCTCCTGAGCCATCACCAAGCCTAGATTGAGCCCGAAGCTGCAGCCGAAGCGATCCCGAACCTCCTCCGAACCTCAACGTCTACTGAGCCTAGAGTGCACATGCAAATCACATGCATTCTGGGCAAATTGGAGGGAGGCCCACGAACTTCTTCAAAATTGCAGATAGGTCCTGAGACCACGTGCTATCCATGCACGCCTGGGGTATTTTGCAACCGACCCCCTGTGGGTTTGAATAATAATATAAATACCCCTGTGCGTGAGGGATAATTATAGGGAAGGTCCTGTGCCTTATTTTATTTGCACTTTAGTCCCTCCTAGGGACCTATTTGCTATTTATCTTTCATGTTTTCTTGCATTTATGCCCTTGTCTTCGTTTATGCATAACTTGAGCATCATATCTCCGATTGAATTGATTTCAATGGCATTTTGAAGCTCTTTTCATTGTCTTCTTTATGGCCTGCTTGTATTTTAGATTCGACACTTTGAATTTCCATTTACTATTTCAATAGCTCAGTGTCTTTATTTCAATGCCTCCCATGCCCTATCTTTATATAAATGAAAGTATCTTCATTTATTGACACTATTTTGATGACTAAATGGCTCAAGTATTCTTGTAATTCGGGCATATTTTTGTGTTGCATTTCATCTCATTCATTTGCATGATAAATATCAAATAAAAAATGCATAGATTTATGTTTATTTAATGCATTATTGTCCTGTCTTCATGCATTCATTGACCTACTTATTATTGATCCAACACTTAGTTAAATGAATTTAAGTCCAAATATCATGAGAGAGGCTCGTGTCCCTGAGTTCGACCTTGATTACTTACCAAGTAAAATATAAATATGATCATTTGATTCAATTGACATATCCAATTAAATGGTTTTTGACGGACCGAATTCAGCCTGAGTACAATGACCCCTGAGTGTTAATTCCACACTTTTAAAGGGCCAAATTTGCGGCTCGTCAAAGACTACCCACGAAGGAATATTTCTACTTCTTGGATAGATATTCTGGTTACAATCAAGGTGCAATCACCCTAAAAAACCAAGAAAAGACTACCTTCACATGTCAATTTCGAATATATGCCTTCCACAAGATGCCTTTAGGATTGTGCAATGCTCCTGCGACCTTCTAGAGGTGAATGTTGGCAGTATTTGCAGATATGGTTGGTAGTTTTCTCAAGGTTTTTATGGATGATTTCTCTGTCTACGATGATAGTTTTGATCAGTTCCTATCATATATAGACTGAGTAATGAAAATATGATGTGAAGTAAACTTGGTGCTCTTGTGGGAGGTGGCTGAAGGGATTGTGCTAGGCCATGTCATCTCAAAATATGACATAGACGTCGAACTTTCAAATGTAGAAGTCATTTTGAAGCTAGAACCACCTACAAATTTGAAGCAAGTCCGATCATTCATGGGGCGTGTGGTTTTTTTCATTAAAGATTTCAACAAGAATACCCAACCATTGAATAAACTTCTAGGCAAGAAGACAGATTTCATGAAATTGTTACCACCATCGGATATGAAGAAAATAGGGAAGAACAGAAAGCTCGATCCAAATAAAATCCTTGAATTTGGAGACTATGCATATGAAAACATCTTGATTTACAATGAGAAGGTCAAGAAGTGGCACGAAAAGCATATTTTCTGCAAAACTTTCGAACCAGTTTAGAAGGTTTGGTTGTTCGATGCAAAGTCGAAACTATTCGCAGGAAAGTTGAAGAGAAAGTAGACCGAGGCATTTGTAGTGACGCATGTGCGTGATAATGAAAGTATTGTGATATCCTGTTTGTCAACTGACATACAACCCTTGATCATTAATGTACAACTACTGAAGCCTCATCTCGATCATGATATTCATGTCCATGGTTGACTCAATATAGATGGTCTATGATGAAGAACTTCCAATCACAACATTAAAAGATTAAGTCAAGGCATCCCGAAATAGTTTTGATTAGTAATCTTTTTTTCTTTTCTTCTTAAATTTTTAATTCTTTCATTCTTCCCATAAGTCATTAATCCCATTCATCATTGCTATACCTAGGATATGGTTCATCCTAAGTATAGGGGGAATGAGTGTATACAGGTTTTCACTCTTTGCTCCCTCGCCCGTCTCCTCAATTTTTGATATTTTGTCTATACATAGGGATATTTTACCCTAAGTATAGGGGGAGACATGTCGAGCCAATGATTTGTTTATTCTCTCCCTTAACCCTCCATGCTTTGTGTATAGTTTGTTATACTTAGGAATAATTAACCCTAATTATAGGGGGGACTATCAAGTTCATATTTTTTATTCAGTCCTTGTAGTATGGATTTTCTCATACTTCGTATGATTTATGTCTTCAATTTATCTCTGATCTATGAGGACATAACTCAAGCTAAGTATGTGGGAGTCAGGTATACGTTGGATATATATTTTATCCATAACTCACACTTTGTATTTTCAATAAAATGGCTAATTAATAAAATTAAAACACAAAAAATTCTTTGTAATTACGGTTAATAAACTGGTTAAAAATATTTTGCAAAATGTTTGAAAAATGGTTTGAAAACTTCTTTTAAAAATCTTTTGTAAATCCATTTGAAGAATATTTTGGAAAATGTTTTCAAACCTTTGAAAAAAGTGTTTTATTTGTTAAAATTTCTTTTTTTTGCTTGAATAAAAAGTTTTGAAAATCTATTTGCAAATGGTTTGGAAAATAGTTGCAAAAATACTTTAAAAATCTATACATACTATTTGAAAATTCTTTGCAAAATTATTTTCAAATTTTGTAATTGTTTGTAAAAATTATTCATCAAATTATTTACAAAAATAAAGTTTTCAAAATGTTTGTAATAAATATTTTTAAAATTATTTTTAAAACCTTGTACATAATTAAAGAAAATAAAAAATTTGAACAAGCTATATAGAATAATCATGTACATTGTCTAACCCTAATTATTGTAAATAACAAGACACACTCATGGGTAAATATCTGCACATGATTACTATCCCTTTCGTTTTTAAGAATCTGTAAATGTGCAAAACTCAAAAACCCATAAAAATTTGCAAAATATTTTCAAAAACTTGCATAAAAATTTGCAAAATGTTTCAAAATCGATAAAAAGTTCAAAATCAGACAATAGGTTTACAAAAATATTTTCTTACACTATATATAGAATTTGATTTTTTCAGACTGATGATGACAATTGAGCGAGTCTGAATAAAATCTGAAGATTAAAGCATGGTTGGACCTTAATCCACTTAATCACATGAACCTTATAAGAACTGTAATTGAGGAGCTTCAAGTCTACTAGACTTAATTCTTTGAGACCACGAGACTAGGTTCAGTGTCGTGTAGATTGCCTAAGTAGAATATTTCATAACAGACACATCTCTTGTCAATAATGACCTAACTTACACACCTAGACCTTAGACATTTCTCAACTCAGTTGAAGTGGTAGAGGACTAGATTTACCGGCTTGAGACACAAGCGAATGGAAAAATACAAAGTCACGATTACATGACCATTGTGCCCCAACCCAACACAGTAGCCATGAGGTCTAATGACTATATGTTGTGGGTTGCAATAATGCTTCAAAAGAGGGATAGTCTTTTGGCTCAAGAGGAAAAAGTCCCTATGTAAATGCTATAGTATATAATATTTAAAAAATAGACAGACAAAAATAAAATAAAAATTAATTCCCGTCAGAGTATGTATGTATTCAATAAGAAATCTTGAGCTTCGTGGTCAAAGATACATGTGAGGCTAGAACCGTATGACTTGGCTACACTAGTCAAGCGTCGCAGGGATAGGTAGCTACACTGGCTACCATCCATTCTCTTCTCCACCTCGTCTTCTTAAGTCGATTGCACTTGAACTTAGAAGGGAATACCCCACTTCTCAAGGAAGGAGTTACTAGATTGGGGAATTAGGGTCGCCATGTTGGAGAAACCTAACTTTTACTGCTTCAGCCGAGAGGAGCTGCATATCACTAACATCATACAAGATAGACTTATAGTCATAAGGGACTGTGTATAACATCGACTTGTTCTGACCTGGCTTTTGAGTAGACTTGGACGGAGTTTTGTGATTCTCAGAGGCTATTGTGTTTCAAGTCTGGTTTCCAGTAAGGTTCCAATCAAAATAAAAATCCAAAGTTATGACTGAGCTCCAAAGTTTGATTTTATAACATTAAGTTAAAAAGTTAAATTAATCCAAGTTCTTTCTTTTTCTTTTCTTTATTTTCTTTTCGACATTTATAGGAATAAGTGTTTGCTAGGGACTAGCAAATGTAAGTATAGTAGGGGCGATGAATCTCCATTTCATCACCTATATTCATTCATTTTGGCATTAAATCCCTAGTCAAATGCATGCATATATCATTAATTTACCAAAATAAACACTATGTAACTTGTACAAAATATTGTATAAAATACTGTATAATTAATGTGTTTAAATCCAAATAAAATAATAAAGGAAGAAAAGAAAAAGATATGATATGCCATAAGTATTGAATGACCCTAAAAGCTGAGACCCAGTCATCATGATGACTTGGTCGATAAGGAATAAATTAGGGGGGAGATATCACAGAAGAATTATACAGAAAATACACAAAGCCCTAGTTTTTAATTCTTCAATAACTATATTTAAGGACCTATTTTATTTTATTTTATTATTTTTACACCTCAAATAACAAAACCCTCAACATCATATTGTAGATAATGATACAAAAAATACAAAATTTGTTTCACTGAAAATAATGCACAATGTGACCGAGACACATAAAATAAAAGCCAAAATAAAAACTTTGTAGGCCTGTATATTCTCTATAACGTGTCAAAATTGACCAAGATCACTTAATTGTATATAAAATTAAATAACCTATTTAATGAAGGAGGTTTGATTCAATTTGGAATTAAGATGTAAAAGTTAGGATTTGAGCCCCTATTGTGTAGTATGCTTGTATATTTTATTCAATGTATTCAATCTTTATATTTTTTAAAGTATTTTATTTTTATAAAATTGTATATATTATTAAAAAACATATGTACATAATTAAAATAAAATGAAACCATTAAAATAACATCAAAATGAACAAATTACTTTAATACATAGATAAAGTATACCTATATATACTTATAATCTATATACACACATAATCAATTAAATATGCATATAAATTAAGAAAAAAAATCAATAAAAATACTTAAATGTGTAATTAAATAAATTAAAAATATATAAAATACATGTACAATTAATAAAATGTAAAAATACAAATACAAAAAAATTACAAAACACATGTATTTTTACCTATGTTTATACTTGTAAATATTAACTTATAATAAAAAGCCTCAAAAATATAAATAAACATAAACATAAAATACTATGGAAAATAAAAACATTTTTCATGTTTTGAGAAAATTTAATTAATTCATTTATTATTTCTTATTTATTTTACACGGTATTCCAACTATGGAATTTTCTGGTTTGTCCACATGGATCAACCAAAATCCTTCCTTTGTTGACTGGGGTCAACTGTCCCTTGTCTCTCTTCCTCGAGCTTTGAAGTGTCAGACCGACAACTTCGCCCATTTATCCGCTCCAGGCCATTAAGATCTGGCTTGGCGTACTGAGCAATTTGTGGAGATTGAACCTCCTTGATTCACGCCATAGCCTGTAATGTCTTCGATCTTCCTCGAATCGATCAAGACCCTCGATCGAAGACACCTTCTCCAGTAGCCTATAAGACGAACTCCTCCTCTATTGTTCCAATTTTGATCCCTCTACAAATGATCTTAGACCCTCAGATCCATTCCAACCTCTTTTCCTTGGTGATATCATCGGATTAGGTGGATTTGCAATGAGGAGGATCATCTGCAGTGGTGATCCACTCCACCACCGGAGGACCTCCGCTGACTAGTTTCGCCTCTTCGACTCCAGTAAAATATAGGCGACATTCTTTCATTCCTAGGTCATCTGTTAGTTGTAGTTTCGATTCTCGCCTTTAATTTCTGTTTTAATCGCATTGTTAGGTGTAATTTCAAGTTTCCCCAAATCACCTAAAGCTCGAACTCCAAGCCAAATTATCGTGACTCGATCGTTAATCCACCACCAATCCACCTTTATATCACTCCCCTTCGCCTTCTATGCATTTTCGTCCACTTTCCAACCTATGTCATGCACTGGCCTTGCAAATAGAAGGTCACTCCACTGCCTATCACCGAACCTTCCCCTCATTCCATCTTCATTGTTATTTTTCTTCATTTTTTGGTCAAGGTGACGTGCCTCAAGATCCACAATCCTCTCTTCAGTTCCCATTAAGAAACCATGTCAGAATAAATCCTTCCATATACAAACTCTTATGACTATGAATTTACTGTCATCGTGTACATGAATGTAGCTCCCTCATCTGAAATGGCAAAAGATAGTCTCCCTCAGTTAGGAACCCTAATTCCCCATTCTCGCTACTCTTTCCTTGAGGAGTGTGGTGTTTCCTTCTGAGTTCAAGTACAACCAGCTTTAAAAAGAGAGGGTAGAGAAGAGAACAAACCATGATCTGTGTGATCACGTATCCTATGGAGCTTGACCAATGTAGCCAAGTTTCTTTGCTGTAGGCTGACTTTTGATCTTGATTTTTGAACCGTAAGCCTTGTTTATTTATACATAACTCTTATGGGAATGTTTTTATTTGATTTTTGAACCATCTAATTTTTAGGAGTACTTTATTTAATGCATGCATTCTTTCTAATACTATTTACAACAACATTTACATAGGGAGTTGTTCTTCTAGAGCTAGTAGACTATCCCTCTTTTGAGGCTTTATTGCAACCCACGACCTCATGTCTTTAGATGTCCATGCCACTAGATCAGGTTGGGGGAAATGGACACCTATTGGGGTGACATATGTTTCCACACGTGTGCTTCGCCAACCTCAAATTTCTATCCCCCACCACATCATCTTCAGTTGAGGTGTGTGTAAAGTGTAGTTGTCCAAGTGAAACCATTATCGAAAACAATCATGTGTGTGTCTCGAGATATTCTACTTAGGCTAGTCACGAAGACATCTGAACATAGTCTAGCGGACTCAAGGAATTAAGTCAAGGTTACATGAAAAATCTTAATTTTATATCCTATAAGTTTCATGTGAATTTAAGTGAATTAAGGTCTAAACCAAGCTCCATTCTTCAGACTTTATTTAGAATAGTTCAATCACCAACATTACTATGAAAAATGCAAATGCGATGCAAGATGTTTTTGTAAAAAAAAATCTAGTTTTAAACTTTTTATGGATTTTTTTTTCAAATTTTAGGTATTTTGATGGGGTTAATGACTTTGCATACATTTACAAAAGAGATTTGGAAGAGAATTTACAACAATGCGTGCAAGGTTTTCAAAAACTATTTGAAAACATTTTTACAAACATTTTGGAAACTTATTTTGACGAGCATTTTTACAAATATTTTCAAACAATTTACAGAGATTTTTCAAATGACCATTAAAATATTTTCAAACATTTATAAACCATTTCCAAATCATTTGCATATTATTCTGAAATCAATTTAATGTAGATAAATACAAGGGTGATTATTAATATATTTATTATTTACCTAACCTTTTTTAATTTTCAAAGCCATATTATTTGAAAATACACAAGTACGAGTTATGGCTAAAGTATATGTATCATATATATGACCCCTTATACTTAGCTCGACTATGTCTTCATAGTGATCAAAGAGCAAAAAGATAGACATAACTCATGCTAAGTATAGAAGATACTATACTATAACAATTCAAAGAATAAGAAGTCCATCATCCCCCCATATTCTTAGGATCAAATGATCCTAAATATAGCAAACTATATATAAAATGGGGATGATCGAGGATTCAAATTCACAGAAAATCAACAACAGTTTGTCATCCCTTATACATATGGTAACATATCCCTAAGTATAGAAAAATATCAACAAGTGAGGAGACAAGCGAGGGGACGGAAATAAAAGAAAAATAAGAACAAGAGAATGAACATCATCAACCCCCTATAGTTAGGGTAAGAGTTTCCCAAGTATAGGCAACAACATGAGTGATAAAATAGAACGAATAAGAACACCACATTGTCTACACCCTCTATACTTAGGATAAAGTACATACAAAGTATAGCCACATCCTAAGAGATACTTGGGGTGTAAAACAACAAACAGGAGAATGAAATAGCAAAAATACAAAACACATATATACAAGAGGTGGAAAATGTTAAGGTGCCTCTCAAAAAGTGCTAGGTTTTACACCCCTATCTGGGTGTAATTGCTAGGATAATGGTTTATCGAGGTTCAGGACATCATCTGCAAAGTAAATGTCGTACTCATGTTAAGGCCTATGAATGAGACCGCAATGAACTCAACAACCAAAACATCAAATATGCGATCATATGTGTGTTAGCTAACAGACAAATAGAATAGACAACTATAATGGGATTCGGTAGCATCAAAGGCATAATCAACTTGTGGTCAGAATGGAAAAGTTAGATGAAGTCGATGCAATCAAACATGGAGAGAGAAGGACCAGTGATGGAATCCTCCATGTTAAGCATCATCTCAAAATGATAAGCAGGGGCAAGATTAGGAGATTCATAACCAGAGTGGTTATTCAATACACATGATAAGAATAGGTCAGAGAGATCATCTAATACCTCGAAGCAAGGCTCGTCCTTGTGAGGGTCGTCAAGGAGAGAAAACTAAGAAGACTCGATCTCGTGATCCGACAGATCAGACTCACAACCAGTAAGTAAAATCATCAAATACCATGAAGCAGGGCTCATCCTTGTGAGGGTCGTCAAGGAGAGAAAACTCAAAAGACTTGATCTCGTGATCCCATAGATCAAACTCACAATCAGAAGACTCGATCTTGTGATATGTGATAGTGTTACATCCTCTCGCTGATAACCTTCGAGGAATAATGCACACTCATAGTGAAAATTGTGGCAATGCAAGCTTCTATCAAGTCCTCATAAAATCCATCAATATCATCAATCGATAGGACACAAGGCTCATTTGAGGATACATCAAAATCATAGAATTCCAAAATCATCACCCTCGTATAGCCTTTGGTGGAGTGTCTCTATATATTCATCTAGAACTAAGAAGTGTCTTAAGGCAGTGGGATCAAAAATATCATGGCTCGAGAAATGGGTTGGCTCATAAGATGACTGAAACAATAATGGTAACATGATAGATATGTAAAATTGGAAGCTTTCCAAGGTTGTATCATCATCCATAGTCATAAATATTACATCGGTTATTTCCCATGACCAGTGCTCATTCATTAATTCATCAATAAGCTCATTATGCCAATCTTTTACTACATGTCCCAAAAAGTGCACTCTATTCTAGCTTGACAATCGTCCGGTGCAATATAAGCAACATCCCAATCACGGGCTCCAACAAGTAACATAGCTTTCCCCTAAGGAAGAGAAGATGGTATGGTTGGGAAAGAAGAGGGCATGGAATAGAACAAAATATCGGACAAGACATTGGTCATACAGGGATCGATCTCGTACCAGACATGACAAAATTGTGGTTCAAGAAGAGAGTCATCTTGAATCGGGCCAGGGACACGAGGGTGATATGGGTGAAAAGTAGTTGCAGATCTGACTGAAGAGAAGAGTGACTCATAATCACGATACATGCTATGACAGAAAGAAAAAAATATAAAATCACTCGACGACTGCTATGATCCAAATAAATGTAAATGCAATGAGCTCCAAATCACAATTAAACACAAGGTAATACCCAATTCACGTACTCAATACAATGATAATTATAAGAGTGTGGTCATTATCTTTTCGATATTAAGAGTTAGGTGGTTCAAACAGTTATTCAAATCAAGCTCTTAGGTGAAGTCTCCTATGGTGGTTCATGTCTAAGTCAGCAATTCACGCTTACTTTAACACAAAACCTCTTCGTTTAAGGTTGGAGGCAAGTTCTTGAAGCAATAATAGAGCCCAAGAGTCGGCCCAAGCACTTAGGGAAAAAGTCCAAAGTTTGGGGTTCCAATCCTTATGGGTGAATGCCTCACTCGGTTTGAAGGGTACATGTATCCAATGTGGGAGTGAAGAAAAATATTGAAGTAAAAATGACCCAAAAGTCTATCCTACACATTGCTCTTCGATAATGACGACATTTGATGACTCTGGTTTTGCAATGGACTAAAATAGTATCCTAACAGTGTATGAAGATACGATGTCACAGAGGAGACCGCTCCCTAAACCCGAGGTAGAATAATCTGCCCAAAAATTAATAGAGCAATGTAAAGATAAAACAAGTGGATCAAAATTTATTATACCATACAATAGAATGTATAGTGGACAAGTACAGTAGGGGTCGAACACAAGGAGAGCGAGGGATAGACAACAAAATTGGCTAAAATAGACAACAAATGTTTTTGGGCTTTTTAGAGATTTTTTTGATTTATGTGGGTTTTACATTATTTAATCTTTTTTTAAGTTTTGTTGTTTTTATAATTTTCAAGATTTTAAATGTTAAATTTTATAATTTATTTTTAAATTTTTTTATTTTAAATTTTCTTATATAATATAAAAGTATATGAACTAATATAGATAATATATCTAGGGAGATGGGAGCCTACACCTGGGGGTGTAGGTAACTACCTACACCCGCCCGACCTTTTTTTTCATGTTTTTGGATTTTTTGAAGGAAATCTTTGGGGGATTTTCTAAATATATTGAGGGGAACTTTAGAAATTCTGAGTACATTAAATTTGGTAGTCTTGATGGAGATTATAGGAGTTTCGAATGAATTGAATTTTTAATGACACCATGGTAATATATAGAGATCTAATTCTCCCAAGGTTTCATTTCAAAAAAATCAAAACATAATGAAAAATGTATGTAGTTACCTACACCCCCGAGTGTAGGCTCCCTTTTTCCATATATCTAATACAACTATGAACAAATCTATAAATACTAAAAAATCACAAAGGAACCTATTTTTGTCTATTTATATTTTCTATATTTGTTATATTATCTCAGAATTTTTAATAATTTTTTTATTTTAATTGAAATAATATGGCAAAATAGTTAATATTATAAATATGTCGAATTCTTTTGGAATTTAAAAATATCTAAACGGCTCAAAATTTTCCAAAACTATTTTTAATAAGAGGTTAATGGGCTGCCCCCGCATCTTTTTCGGCATTTTTTTTATTTTTATTGAAAAATATCGCTATGTATATTCAATTCTATATCCCTCATATATACCATTCGAATTTCATCAAAAATCGAGACTCCTATGTCCTTCATCCCGACAATCATTTTTCTAACGGTAACAAGATTTTTTAAATCGACACCATCTCGATGGAGGTCGTAGGAATCTTTGTTTCTGACGATATTTGAATGTCATATAGGAGGGATATATGGATGAATATACATGATTTTATTTTTCAAAAATAATAAGAATAAAAAATGCCGAAAATAGGGGGCGGGACAACCCCATGAAATCCTTTTAATAAATATAACAAAAATTTAGAAATAGAAACAATTTTTTTTATCAATTTTAGGAATTTTTTTATAGTTTTTATAAGGGCTTTGGATATTTTAATTTTTAGGTTTTTCTTTTTATATTTTTGGTGATTTTTGGCCTGTAAGTTCAAAATACCATAATAAATAAATTATATTTTTGGCTTTTTTCAAAACATCTTTATATTTTTTATCTTTCTAAGCTAAATAAGGAAAAATAGCTCTATGTTTATTTTTAATAAATAAAAATGTAAGATAAAATACTTAAAAAATTATATGTGGAAGAATACTATATAAGGTATTTATCCTAATTTTCTACGTATTTTTAGAGCACATGGATTATTTCTAAAAAATAAAATCCACAAAAAGAAAATACATTCTAGCTTGGGCATTTATGTAAAAATTTAAAGTTTCTAGAGTAATCCAGATAACCTTAGAGAGCAATATGTTCAAAGATGCAATTTTTCCAAAATATATCCAATAAACAGTACACAAAGGGGTATTTCTGTAATAACAATAAAGTTTAGGGGGCCATATGCAATTTAGTCAGAATATATTACACTATATTACAAAAATGTAGACTAAAGTTAAATAAAGAAAATGCAAGGGCCTCGATGCAAAATACCGGATCCCCTCACGCACACAGGCACATGAGGTGTCGTGGATTGGATCTAAGTGCAACTATGTAAAGCACATGGGGTGAACTGTAAATATCCAAAAAAATTTATGCTATAGAGAAATATTTGTGTACTGAAATGGAATTATAAAAATAACAGGGGTATGGAGCAAAATTACCCCTACGAACAAGATCCAACGATTGATGATCTTCACTTAATATTTGGCATGCATCTGATGGCTGAAACCAGTTCATCGCAAGCGGCTAGGATTAGATATCCCAAGGAGATCCGATGGTGGAAGTGCCTCAAATCCGATAATTGTTGCTGGGACTAGCAAGAATGCTTGATCGGATGGCCACGAAGATGGGTGGAGGAACAAGGATTAAACAAGTCACCCCCGAGCTTTGATCGAATGATCCTCGCTACTCCAGTGGTTTCCGATGCTACAAAATGGCTAAGAAGATGCCTGGAAGCATCTCAGATAGGCTGGTGAGCACATGTGGCTCCAAGAACCGCTGGAGGGGTTCTTATAGGTCGACGAAGAAGAGGTGCTCCAGGTTCCTTGCTCGGAATCAAAATCGACCCACAAGGGTCCTTTGGCCCTCGAAGACATGCATGAAGGTTACTCACGCAAAAAACAAAGGGTCTGGGTGTTGTGTCATGTCGGGATGAGCAAATGAGTTCGAGTGAAGCCCTCCGACAAACGACAGAGGTAAAAGGGTTGATTGCCTGATATGAGCGAGAACAGAGTGTGTGAAGGTGCTTGGGCCAAAGAGCAGGTGATGGGAAAGAAGATGAAGTTGATAGCGGAGGCGGAGGATGATCGAAACTGGCAGAAACAGAAGGCAGAGATGGAGATTTGTAAATCAAAGATTGTGGATTTTACATTAAACCAGCCATAATCGAAAAAATATAAAGGCTACATCACTCTACTACTGCCCCTAGGAATGAAAAGAACACAAAAAGATGAATCTCTAGCTGACCTGGACTGACTAGAAGTGAGCTCACGGTGGAGGAGTGGCTGAGCTATATCAACCTCGATTCAACGCAATACACACATGTTGAATCTTCCTCGAAGACACCGTTGTCACCTGGATTATCCAGTTAGGGTTTTGGCTGCATAAGAGAGATCGAAGTCGAATGGAGGTCGAGGAGATATCTTATAAAGTGGTGACATTGATTGAGGTGATAGCTCAATAGATGGATCCTCTAATCAATGAAAGATCACAACGTAAAAGAGCAATAATCAAGGAGTAAAGTCGATAAGAAATTGGTCCAAATGGGTGTAGGTATCAGGCCCAAAATTGGTTGAAACAAGTTCCAAACCTCTAACAAACGACAGGGCTACATGGACCAGGGAGTTGATCGGGGTCAAATACGACCGGGCTCCCATTGGTCAAAGTAGGGCCACTAGATGACAAAATTGCCTAAAAATGATAGATAATTAAGAATAATATAATAAATTAATTAATTGAATAAAGTTATAAATAAAAAATGTTTACTATTTTCTATAGTATTTTAATATGATTTTTATTTATTTTATAAGTTAATTTAATATTGGTTTATTTTTTACAAGTGTAAATATAGGTATATTTATCTATACTTGTATATTTTATTTTTATTTTTTATTTTACATTTTATTATTTTATATAATAATTTGTATATTTATAGCTTATTTAAATGCAAAAAAATATTTTTATTGCATTTTTCTGATTTTATTTGTACCCATAATTTAATATAGGTATTACTTATATAGGTGTATGTATAGTATATTCATCTACGTATTTTGTATCTTTATTTCCTTTAGTTGATTTTTAGTGGTTTTATTTCATTCTAAATATGTACAAATACTAGAAATAATATTTTCAAAATTATAAAAATGTAAAATAGTGAAAAATATAAATTATAAATTAAATGAATATTTTATTCAGGCATTTTGTATAATATTGGTCCAAGACTTAACTTTTACATCTTAACTCCAAATTAGATGAAACGACCTTCAACAAATAACTAATAAAAAGTTACATACAATTAAATGTGATTTTGATGCATTTTGAGTTCGTGTGGATAGATATCGATCTGGGAATTTGGGTTTGGAATTTTATTATGAGTGTCGGATGGACACTATGTATTATTTTTGTGTAAAATCAATTTTATATTTTTCTATTTGTTTTTTATACAAATTTCATGTTCAAACTTTATTGATTTGATATATAAATAATAAAGAATAAAATGGGTCCTAAAAATATATTATTGAAAAAAAATTAGGGTTTTTGTTGTGTTTATTAGCCCTTATCTCCCCCTACTTTATTCCTTGTTGACCTAGTCATTATGACGCCTAGGTCTCAGGGTTTAGGGTTATAAAATACCTTCAACATTCTATTTTGTTTTCTTTCATTTTATTTATTATTTTCTTTTGGCATTAATTACAGTATTTTATACAATATTTATGTAATAAACAATAGATGTTAATTTAAACAAAATAATGATATATACATGCATTTAACTAGGGTTTAAAGGCCAAAATGAAAGAATATATGTGATGAAATGGATATTCATCGCCTATCCTATCCCGATTCCATCTCATCCTTTTATGGATTCATCTTCTTCATCTTTATGTATGTCAGAGTGTAGATGTACATGTGCATGTACCTCAGGTGGGAAGTCACTCTTCTGACTCCTACCTGCTTCTATAGATTTCACCTGATGGGAAGTAAATAGCATTCATAATTCAAATTTTATTAAAATTTTCATCTACATAGATATATGATCTAATTCTCATATTATGTAGGGATTTTTTAAATAATAAAAATATTTCAAAATAAATAGCTAATATTATCATGGAGTATATGACATGCATAGAGTTTCGGTGGTGTTGCATTCCCACTGTTGAGCAGGAGAGGCTATTCGACTTATTTTTAGTAAGAAATTTTTAATCAAAAGGTAATTTATTGTTATATATTATGTTACATGATTTTTTTCATAAATTTTTATGGTAGGTATCGTTTTGCTAGTTCTACCGTTGAAACTTCACACTTACAATAGAGATGAGAATGAGCTATACATTATTCAAGGCCAGAAGGGACTCACATAGAAACACGAGCTTGGAGGAGATGGAGAGATTCCTTTTGACTTGGTGCACAGAGGAGAGGTATTTACTTTTTTAATTGATAAACTTTAAAATGTTCAATTCTATCTAAATAGATTGAACTGCCAAAAGCAAAAGATTAGATCGGCAAATGGCATTGAAAGCTACAATCAAATACAAGTTAAACTAGTATATAATTTTAGTAATATTATATAAAAAATCAATGCTGATTTCTGACATATGCTATATTTATTTATTATATACATTTTTTATATGATGTTAAGTTTGAAAGAGAATCATTTGTTGACGAATGGTGGGCTGGCACATAAGTGAGGGAAAGATGGTGATTTTCAGTGGTCTACTTCTGAGGCGAGAGAAGTGATGGTTAGTTTTTTTGTTTGTTGTAAGTGATTAGTAGTATTAAAAAAATCTTAGATATTTATTTTTTAATAAATTAATTTTAACATCTGGAACGATATATGACCCTTAATGATGAAAAGTGGACAAGCATTCTTGAAGATTAACGACCACTATATGATAAAATCTTATGGAAATATGTATGTTAAAATAATATTTAAGTGATGAAATGAGTTTGCGCTACATTTTACATGGTTATAAAATTATGACTATAGGTTATTGAGGAGAGGGAAGCTGGTTTTGCAAACAAAACCATACATTTGGTTGTCTTCCTCCATATTATGTGGAGGAACATCGACAATCTTACTCTGTTAATGGGCAACCATCATATTCCCAGCCTCAGTCATCATTATTTATGGAGTTTTAAATGGAAATGATGTTAGGCCAAGTGACCAATCTGTGAGAAGGTTTCACTGCATACATGTAACCATAAATATATGTGTAATCTAAGTATATTCTAAATAGTCAATTTTCTTATCTACTTTCTTGTATTCATTAAATTATGATAGGTCACAAAGACCACAAGTGCATCAAGAGGAGAATGAAGAAGAAGAGCGAGAGAAGGAAGAGAAAGAAGAGAATAGTCCTGAAGAAGAAGCCCGGATGTATGCAATGTTTAAAGAAATGGAAAAGGAGAAAAACATATCAAAGCAGGGTTTGATCTCAAAGATCTTTTGGGCAAAGAAAAAGTAGTGATTAGGCTTTTTTAATAGTAGAATAGATAATATCTTTAGATTTATATGAATTTTTAAATGGTGCTTAATATTTTTTCTATGTACAATATTTTTATGCTTTCCATTTGAATTATTATTTGTTTTGATTAAGATACTATATTATTGTTCGTTTCTTACTAATTAACTTCGACATAGAAGATATGATATATACATGAACTATCCATCATTGAATATTCAATCATTATCTCAGGTATGATCTTTGATAATTTATTTAAACACCTGCATTGGTTTAGAGGAGGTATTATAGGTTCGATGAGGCTTCAAACCCCCGAAGAACCTGTAATTTTTTTTGACGTTCTGCTATGGGAGAGCACGTGTGCTCGCCCACTGCAAGCTCATGCATTCACACAATGCTCATCAAATTCGGGTAAGATGTAGTCAGGGCGAGAACATGAGCGAGCACAGGGCGCTCTCCCACGTTCTCGGGAGACAACTGAGAGTGCATGAGTTCTCACACGTTTGGGCCTGCATCTATCCCTGTAGGGTCCACAAGTTGAGCGAGCACATGTGCTCGGCCACTCTTTTAGCAAGCACATTGCGATTACTCAATGAGCACTTGGCGTACGTATACATGCTCAATGATACTATATGTTTTGTAATGAGTGAAGAAGAAGACAAGAATCTCAAAGGAGTTCAAAGCTAAGAAACCTCAACTCGACCTCAAGGAAGGATTTCAAGCTCAAGAAGAAGAAGAAGAAGCATTTCCTTTTATTGAGTCGTGGATTTTATAATTGTCTTAGAATGTAAAAAACATCAAGTATAATGCATATTACATTTCAACTATTTATATTTTAACTCAAAGAGTCAAGCTGTTCAATCAACCATTCTAACCTGATCAATCACACCTGATCGATCATCCTTGTTCCATGATCGACAAATATTTGAACTCTAATAGCTATATTATGATCGACCAACTTTGATCTCTAATCATTAATCTTTTGATACTGATCAATCCCCTAAATTTACATGATCAATAATATTTTCTATCATGATCGATCATATTCCATTTCAGGAAGATTTTTGAAGGCGATTTCACTCTTGATTTGTTCACGACTATTTTTGCAAAGCCACTGACTATAAGGACTCTAGACCTATAAATAACACTACATACCTCATTCTACAACACATAACAAGACCAACAAGTTTTCTTCTCCTTGCTTTCCATTCTATACTCTAAGAGAAATATCAAGGAGCTATTTTCTGCTCTGTTCTTCACACTTATAACTCTAAAGCTCAGTGATTAATTTAAAGCCCGCTCCTCGCTTTGTAAGATTGACTTAGTTTTTTCTAATATTATTTATAGCATATTTACTTTGATATTGATATTATTAGTATTTTTTGTATATGATTGAGTTGATCGCATAATCAACTTAGGTTGTACAGCTGGTTATCCTCATAAGCAACTCAGTTTAGTGGAAGATCCATGTGCGTCAGGTTGAAAGGCCGTTTAAGGAGACCCTAGTCGTGGGTTTTCATGTTAAATACATGTGTACTTGTGGTTGATTTCTTATATTGTGATTGAAAGTGCTATGTGAGGATATGATTGTTTGAGTTTATTGTTTTTATGGGATCGAGGTCATACTGTCATATCCACCTGCACCCATCAACCAGTGTTTGTAGGGTAAACCAACAAGAACTTATTGGAAAATTGAGAATGTTGATAATGATTTGTTTGATTTGATGGATGACTTAAGAAAACCTGATACACAATAATATAATTCAGCTGATAACTTTCAAGTAGTAAATGTAGAAGCTATACTGGCTCCTGGGGATGAAATGTTCCATTGAAGTTCTTACTAGAAATGTTTAAAATGAAAGTAAGGAACTGAACAATCGTTATAATGATGGAAGATGTATGATCTTTGATTATAAAGTTTTTTTAAAATAATCATGAGAAATTTTCAAAGGATTGGAAAGTTGTGAAAACAAGAATTCGATCATCAGGATTGAGATACGAGAAAACTGATGCATGTCTTACTTATTGTAGACTTTTCTTGGAAGAAAATCCGCATTTATAATACTTCCACAATGTAATACTTCTATATACAAAGAAGATAGAGCTACAACAAAGAGGATGAAGTCCCGAAAAATCTTACATTAATTTCCATTGATTCCAAGATTGAAACATCTTTTTTTATGTCTGTGAAAATCAAGAAGTGATTGACAAGGTATGCTCGTTTAAAAAAGAGAGATGTCAATAGAATTTTGCGGCATACATCCTATGTAGAAGAATTGATCAAATTTGACCAAAAAAACCCTCCTTTTTAGACGATGAGAGAAATATAGGGTTGGGACTATCTTCACAAGGTTTCAATTCATTTGGTAATATGAGTTCTAGTTACAATATTTGGCTCATAATTCTAGTGGCGCATAACCTTTATAACCTATCTCCATGGATGGCAATGATTTCTTCATTTATGATGATGTCAATATTGATTCCTATTCATAGAGGGTCCTAGAAATGCAATTGATGTTTACATGCAACTGTTGTTAGCAGAACTGGAACTATTATGGAATACTGAATACTAACATTCAATGATTTTAGGAAAGACACATTTATAATGCATATCGCATTGTTATGGACCATAAATGACTTCCCAGCGTACACAAATTTGTTTGGATGGAGCATCAAAGGCAAACGCGCATGCCCTGTATGTCTGGAAAAAACTTAGTATGTCTAGATTTAGACACTATCAATTCCTACCCCTGAAACATAGACGTCATAGGGTAGATGATAATAATAACTTTGACGGTTTGCCGTTTGGATGTTGAATTGGATTAAGACACACAAAGGACAATGATATATGGCAACAACAAATATTTCTTGGAAATGCTTGCTTGAGATTACATGTGGATGAGGGAAACAAAGTATTTTTTCAAAGAGTTATTTTATTTGAAAGATTTGCAAAGTCATCATAATTTCGACATGATGCATATTAAGAAGAGTTCTTTGAAGAAAATATTAGGGATGTTAAATATTTGTGCTAACTCGAAAGGTATTGTAAGACGTGATTTAGTTCAATTTGACATCGATAAAAACTTACAACCAATTAAACTAGACAACTGACAAATTACACCACCTGAAGCTATATGTACATTAACGAGCAGAGATGCGGTAAAATACTTCGATTTTAAAAAATATGAAAGTATCTAGTGGGTTCTTGTCACAATTGGCTAGATGTGTAAATGAAGGAGAATGAAAAATATCAGCATTAAAAAGTCATGATTGTTATGTTTACATGGAATTATTATTTCTGTTAGTTATTAGTGGAATAATTGAAGATGATGCCCTTAAAAACTCAACAGATTTGAGTAGATTTTAGTTATTAGTGGAATAATTGAAGATGATGCCCTTCAACCCTCAACAGAGTTGAGTAGATTTTTCAAAGTCATATGCTCAAAGATATTAGATCTAATGATCTTAGAAAGATTAAAAGAGGATATTGTGATCACATTGTGCAAATTAGAACAAATATTTCCCTTTTCTTCTTTAGTGTAATGGTATATTTAGTAGTTCATTTAGCAAGTGAAGCAAGAACATGTGGACCGGTTCAATATTGATGGATTACCCAATATATGATATCATAGGAAATTGAAAAATATGGTCTTTAATAAGGTACAACCTAAAGGTTATATTGTTGAGGGATATCTCTGTTAAGAGTGTATTAATTTATGTGAAATGTATATTGAGATTCAATAGATTTGAACGAAATGGTGATGCAAAATTGTTATAGAAGAAGATGATTCTTGACTGTGTGTATTTTAGCTATGTAGGAGGCATATATTTTTGCCATATCTAAAAAAATAGAAATCTCACACACTATTATATTTTGATGCAGTTATATAATTGATGTGTTTTTTATTATTATAATTCATTACCGGTTCTAACAGTTCCGGGTCGCCAATTTCTCTAGGGCCCTCACTATTCTTTTTCGGGCGAACTAGAACTAGAAACTCCAGTGGAAGTCATCTAAAATCTCAATTTATCAATTGGTTTAGAGCACATGTTGAAATGTTAAAGGATATAAGTGGTAACATATGGAACTTAAACATTTATGTTGTTGGGTTCACATAAAATTCATAGGTTGTCTGATACAATGGGTACATTGTAAATGGATAAAGATTTAGAACAAAATCTACTGATGAAATGAAATCAATGTGAATATCCGGTGTTATAGTAAAAACAAACATACCATCTAGGTTAGTGATGAATCCATGATCCATCGCCTTTATTCGTTCATTTTAGCTAAAGTCCTTGGTAAAATACATTTAAATACTCACAAATTCTCACTAATTAACATTCTAACCACATTTATTAATACTATATATTTAACGCCTATTTTATCTAAAATAAAATAATAAAGAGAAAAAGGAAAATGAAAGAAAGGAAGGATGTAGATATGAAATATGTGGAGACTGATCCTAACCCCGAGACCATGCCCGTATTGACCTGATCGACAAAATAAATTAGCAGGGGGAGATAAAATATAAAAATATTATTTCAATAAATGCCAATTAATTTCAAAGTCACGAAGCTATGATCTTAAATTTATGGACCTCATAACTTGTCCATATGAACTCCGAATTAGACGTACCCATTTTTAAAGTTGGTTTTATAGAATTATCTATCAAATGAAATTGATTTCACTACAATAGAAGCTAACATGCAAAAAGAAGGTTTTGGGACCCCATTGGCATAAAATGTATAATGTATCTTAATCTTATGTTATTTAATTTATGTCATTTTATATTTTTTTATACATTATTATATTTTATTATTAAATTAAATAAAAATTTATTTATGTATTTACTTATTTATTTATTATTTATTTACTTATGTATTTAATTATATCTTATTTTTAAATTTTTAATTAATTAATTACTTAAATTCTTAATTTAATTTATTTACTTAATTATTAATTAATTAGTTTTATTTGATTTTTCTTTCTTTTCTCTCTCATCCTTTTCCCTCTTCTCCCCGCCCCTTCTTCTTCCTTTCCCTTTTTCCTCGACGAAAACCCTCCTCCTCTCTCCCTTCTCCATCCAGCCAACGCCCAATGACCTGGCCGTTGGACCGTTGATGAATCTGCATTATCTTTATTCACTTATTTTAGCTTAAAATCCCTTATAAAATACATGGATATATTAATAAATCTATATTCTTACTAACTTTTATCTGTGTGTAAATATTGTACATATATTATTATTTTAACCTAAAATAAATATATAAATAAATAAAGGAAAAATAAAAAAATAAAAAAACAATATATATGTAATATATAAAAGCTGGCCCAAACTCCGAGAGAAGGTCAAGACGTGACCTGATCGACCATGAATAATGTAGGGAAAGATAGGGTCTTTAATTAGAAAATAAAAAATACTTTGTAAATACTTTTGAATTTTTTTTTGTGTTTATTTGTATAAAACTTACATTATTTTATTTGTCCATAAAATGACCACAAATTAAATAATTTTCAAAACAAAAGTATTAAATAAAAACTTTTCCAAATAATTATAATAATTGCAAAATAAAATCATGTGAAAAATAAAAGTAACCACATTCAGAAAAAGTTGTAAAGCGATAACTAAAAGACCTATTCCTACTCCCTATGAACTCGAATTGAATTAAAATCATTTCATCGTATTATAAATTAAGTTATCTTTAAAATGGCAGTGGTTTCATAATTTTTGGAGTTATGGTTTGAAAGACGGATTTTTAGGATGGTTTTTGCAATTTACCATTTATTTATTGTAAATATTTATAAATACTTTTCATATATATAATATGTTTGTAAAATTTTTTAAATATTTTTCAATAATTAGTTAGAATAAAAATAAAAACAAAAACAATTTTTTAAAAACAAAAATTAAACTAATTTTCTTAGTTAACTATATGTATAATGTACTATATGTATATTTTGTATGTATATAATTAATTTCCTTAAATAACCACCACAAAAAAATAAATAATTAAATTCTATTATTTAAATTAATAAAGTAACTAAAATTTTATTTATTTAATTATTTATGTAAATAATATATCACATGTAATAATTGAATAAATTCCTTGATTATCCCATCATTAAGGTGGCACATTAGGTTGTTAGTAATTATTATTTTAAATAATTTAATCCTGAAAATTATTTTATATTATTTATTTATTTTATTAATTCCATCACTAATTTCCTTCCTTAATTTTCTCTCCATTCAGCTTTTGAAATGCAATTTCTTTTTTTTTTTACATTTATTTAGCTCTTCTTCCCGCATTCACACGATCAATCTTTTGATGAGAGGAGCCTATTCTCCAAGAGCATTCTTGCTGTAGAGAGATGTCCAGCTTTCGAGCCATCTAGTGACAACGGGTCGGTCCTCATCGAGGCCATCACAGCTTCCATCCGCTCCCACAGTGAGATCCATTTTTATTTCTCATTTTTCATTTAGATTAATCGTAGTGTAATTTTTCATTTTAATTTCACTATCATTTCATTGTTAAAATTTTTAATCGTAGTTAATCATTAATCTTTCATCATCACAATTTTATCCAAATCCAATCTTCAATCTCATTTTCTCGATCTCATCGCTTCACATTCTACCTCACGCAACCACACACCTCCAACCATGCATGGTAGCCGGAGATCCGGATCCATCCATCCACATCACCGGATCCGCTTTTCCATACACATTTTCTGTCCAATAATATGATTGACCGAACCGTCATGCTCGAATTGCTGTTGCTTTGATTTTATTGTAGGAACATGGATTAAAAAAAGATTGTAGTTGTTGTTTATTCAAAAAAGATAAAAGAAACTCTTCTTAAAAAAGAGAAAAAAACCAGTTTTAACAAAAGGGTTGGGCTGCAGAACACCACCGCTTAGAGCCTTTCTCAATCCATGATGCATGGAGCAACGACACTGCCCTTAGCCGTGGGTAGCTGCCCGTGTAGAGGAGACACCACCGCTCCCTAGCGCTTGTTGTCCTGGCCAGCCCTTTTCCGCCAAGCCTGAAGTTAACTGCCAGCTGTGCTCACCACACGTTCTCGAACTGCACGACCCCTCGGGAGCCCTGACTTCATCATATCTGCTCGAAGGAGAACGTCATCACCTCCGACCGCCTGGAGGTCGACCATCAATCTTCGTACGGGATTTCCCTCTGACTACTGAAGCAACACCACCCATGCGAGAACCTCCTTAAGTAGACCTCTACTGGCTGTCCATCATCCACCATCGGATCCACATCGGTCGTGCGAGCTAGCTCCTTCACGCCGCTCGCACACGACTTCAAAAGTCACTTGGCTTGAAGATTAAGAATGAAACGAAGAAGCCTTGGATTAAACCCTTTATTTGGGTAAATAATATTATAGACCTCGGATATTTTCGAAATTACGCAGAAGCCCCCACCAGATCCAAGCACGTGCTTTGCATGCCCATTTTGGGTAAATTGTGATTTTTCCCTGCATTTTTATTCTTGTTATATTTTAATGTGAAAACTTTGAATAATTGCTTTTAAGTCCATGTGTTTTCAAACTTTTGTTGCATGGTTCTATTATTGAAATAAATGTTTTTCATGGTCAAATAATTCTGTAAAAAATTTGTTATATTTCTGATGTGTGCCTTTTCATAGAATAAAAATTTCATTGCATTTTATTACCATTTTCTGTTATTAAAAATAAAAAACATTGCATTTTTCACTATTGGTAATTAAAAATTCATAAATATTCACATATTGATTCAAAAAATCAAAAAAAATAAGAATAATTTTCTTTTTGTGTGTTTTATTTCCTATGCAAATTTTAATCATTAATCATTTTTAAAATCTGAAAAAATGCAAAATATCAACAATCTTTAAAAAATCACAAAAATTGTAGAAAAATAAAAAAAATACGATTTGACTTCCTGTTTGTAGATCATTCATTATACTTTTTAGGAATAATAAATCCAATAACTTTTAAGTTTCTTTATATTTTTAAATTGCAAAATAGTATATCTGCTCATTGTTTGTTTTCTTCCATGTTTTTATTCATTTAGAAAACTTAAAAATTCAAAAAAAAAATCTAAAAATCACTAAAATAGTAAAAATATACAAAAATACAGAAACATTTTATTTGGACATTTTCTAGCATTTTGATATATTTAAAAAATCCAAAAAAATAAACATTCTCTATTTTTGTATATAGCTTGTTTGAAAATTATTTTCTTGAAAATTAAGAATTTACAAAATTAAAAACCACTAAGAATAAAAAAGTACAAAAATAAAATATAAAAAATAAAAATACCACAATTTAGAATAGTGTTCATAGGATTCCTTTATTTATTTCATTGCTTTCTCAATGATATAATAACCCTTAGGATTGTAGCCTCCCCGAGTTCGATCCTGTTTGCTATACTAGTAAATTAAATAGTAAAATTCTCTTGCTGTATTTTGGTAATTCATTTAGTTTGAGAATAAAATAATATTTTTATTGACATTTGATTGGGTTGCAATGACTTGTCATAATTCATCTCATTAAAATCCGAGAAAAGCACTCCAATAAAATGGCGTCGTTGTTGGGGAGGTACAACGAGGGTAGCTAGGTTTCTCTTTTGACCCACTATACTTAGTTGTACAATTTTGTCTATATTTTTCGACATTATTTCACTGTATATCCACTGTATTTATTTCATTTATTTGTGCTCATATTTTTATAATTATGTTTCTTACACATTTTTTATTTCCTCTTTCTTATGAGGGCCTGACGAGCTGGAGCAACTTCCTAAAGAGCGTCGCTGCACTCTAGTGAAGTGGAGGCAGCTTGATTCTTCACCGAGCCGCATGAGAGCGTGAGAGGAGGAGGAGGAGATTTTATGGATATTAAGCATTTTTTAAAAAATTGCATAGGCTTTCATTTATTTATTTCTAGCATTGAAACTCTTGTAAAAGGACATTCATTTGTTGTGGAGCCTGCTTCGCCAAGTGCCAGTGCATTTGGGGGAGCTGACCGATTTTGTTTTCATCGCCTTATTTTTTCTTTGTTTCATGCGGATTTCTTGAGATACCTATTGATTGCTTTTTTTATTTTGGTTGTGCTCGATAGAAATAAGCTCCAAACACCCTAATAGAATATCTATCCCTATATATCACGTTCGGACTTGGTCAAATAAAAATTTAACTTAATTGGATTTTAAATCACATGTCATGAGAAGTCACATAAAGCGTTAGCAGGACTTGTTATGGAGGGTACCGAGCGACTTCAAGGACAGGACTTAGGTCTCTCTTTTGATTAGTTAATACCAGTTCTTCCCATGATAGAAGCTCTCATCTTTGGATGGTTCACTTGCATCATATAATTTACTTTTATTTTTATGTGAGGATCATATTGCATGTAGAGTGCTGGAGTCAGTTACGCACCTCTATCTCTAGCATTTGCATCTCATATTTTCTCGTGCATCGGCTTTTTCGTTTTCCTCCCTTTATTTTGTGGATATAGGAATAAAGGAAATCAGAAAGTTCATTAGACGTGTTTTTTTTCAAAAAATCAAAAAAATGAAAATTGAAAAATTAGGATTACTAATATCACTTGGACCCTTAAAATTAAACGTAATTGATTCACATCATTGTCTTAGGAGAGTAATCCCCTCATTATATTTACATTTTATTTGCATGTACACACTAAGTATTAGTGCCCCAATCCTAGGCCTTCCTATGGGTTTGTACAACTTTATGTTTGAACACCCAACTCTAAAATTGACAAGATAATTGACTAAACTTTCACGATCTTCACATTACGTTGAATTGGTGAATTGGGCGTTTGCATTGTGTTTGTTTGTGTTTGGTCTTGAGTTAGTTACATTCATCCTCTCAAGATCATTAGCAATCACTTAAAAAAAATCATCGTCAGTCATGTTTTCCCTCCCACCCTTCTCTCTGAGGGTCAAATGTTGTCTAATATTTCCCAAACTAATTTCCCATCACTATGGTAGGTCAATGATCTCATTTATCTTGACCAAGATTTCTTTGAGCCTGATATTCCTGATCCATTGGACGATTTTTCTTTTACTTCGAGAGAGAACCTGCTATTTGAATATAATCAATCGTTCTCTCCATCGAATCATCCTGATTCTCACACTACAGGCGGTTTGTACTCTGTACTCAGTTTCACTCCCTGGTTGTTCATCCGATCTGTCAGATCATGAGATCGAGTCTTCTGATTATTCTGAGTTTTCTTATTCTTCCAATCTTTCTGTGTTTGATATTTCTTCTCTCCTTGACGACCCTCGCAAGGATGAGCTGACCCTTGATTTATTCTATGCTATACCTGATATCTCTTCATTACATGCATCAAATATCTGCTTTCTTATTGATTCTCCAGATCTTGAGCTTCCCTGCATTTTCGAGATGATGATTGATGTGGAGTATACCATGACAGATCCTTCCTTCTCCATGTTCTATTTTTTCGACTCCAACCATTCACTCCACTCTGACCTTGAGCTGAAGAACTCATTTGTGGTATCAGTACCTGACCTGATTTGCTCCTTCCATCTTCCATGTTATCGTTCACCTCTTGTTTGTATCAGTGTGCTATACTTAGGATGTACTCTATCCTAAGCATGGGGGGTGAGTGATTTGTGTTTTTCATATTCGTCCTGTTCATCACTCATGTTGTTGCTTATACTTAGGGATACTCTACTCAAGTATAGGGGGAGTGATATTGTTCATATCGTCTCTTTTGTGTTTTTGTTCTCCTGATCTCTCAATTTTCCCCCAACTTGTTGATATTCTATACTTAAGGCTATTCTAACCTAAGTATGGGGGGAAAGACGAGTTATTGAGTTTGTACATTCTTTCCCTCTATTTTTCCCTTCTGTACAATCGTCGGGTCACCGACTTCTATTAATTCCTTGAGTTGTTGTTTTATAGTGTTCTTTTTATTTTCTATACTTAGCACGAGTTATGTCTTCCTTTGCAGCTCTTTGATCATTATGAGGACATAGTTCAAGCTAAGTATAGGGGGTGCCATATATATTGTATATATACGTTAGACATAACTCGTACTTTTAAAAATGTAATAATTTTTTGGGATATGTATATAAATACATAAAATCCACGTGTGTGTTTATATAGACTTTGGACACCTTCCTTATTCAAAAAATGAAAAACAAAACAAAAACAATAAAAAAACAAAAAAACAAAACAAAAGTAATAAAAAATAAAAAACAACAAACAAAAAAAATTAAAAATTCCTCTTATATTAACAAAATTGTATATACTTGTATATATTTTACTAACCCTTTTCTCTCTTAAAAAAACTCTCTTTAAAAAATTGATATGTATATATTTATTTCATTTTCATGTGCATTTTTCTAAATAATATTGACATTTAAACTAAGTCTGGAATAAAATTGAAGAATGGAGCTTAGTTGGGCTTTAATCCATTTAATTTCAGAGGAAACTTATAAAAACTGGAGTGAAGACTTTTCAAGTCCTATTGACTTAATTCTTTGAGTCCATAAGACTATGTTCACATGTCATCTTGAGTAGTCTAAGTAGAATATTTAACAACACGCGCATGATTCTTCTAGATCATGGCTTATCTTGGACAAGTACTCTACACGTAGCTCTTCATGGAGGAGGTAGTCAGGAGGCAGAATCTTTTGGCTTGGGGTAGCACACGGGTTTGTAACAACTAGTGGGAATATCCGTCTTCCTCTTGGGAGGGTAGTGCACCTCAACCTAATCTAGTAGCATTGAGGTATAAAGACAGGATGCTATGGGGTTACAATAATGCTTCAAAAAAGGGATAGTCTACTAGCTCAGGAGGAAAAACTCCTTATGTACATGCTGCACCTTGTATATATTTTAAAAAAAAAGAAAAAATTCAAAATCTCCAAATGTGGACATGCTTGAGTGAAAAGTAAAATGCCTACCAGAGAGTATATACAAGTAAAAAAAGAGCTCGAAAGTAAATTTTTGTATGCTTGCAGATGGATGACTTCGATACACTAGTCATGTATCCAAGGATAGGTAGCTACACTGGTTACCGTCCATTCCTTTCTCCATCTCCTCTTCTCGATCTAGTTGTACTTGAACTTAGAAGGGAATATCGTCGCTCCTCGAGTAAAAAGTTGCTAGATCTGGGGACTACAGTTACCTTATTAAGAGAGGTTGTTTCTTTGCTACTTTCGAGATGGGGAGCTATATTTCACTTACAACGTACAAGTAATATCTCCGCTCCTCGAGTAAAGAGTTGCTAGATCTGGGGACTAGAGTTACCTTGTTGAGAGAGGTTGTTTCTTTGCCACTTTCGAGATGGGGAGCTATATTTTACTTACAACGTACAAGTAAAGATTCATAGTCATAAGAATTTATGAATGTAGACTTATTCTGATCCAACTACTGAGGCGACCTGAATAGGTCTCTTATGTAACTTGAAGGCTGTTAGGTTTAAATCCATTTCCCATTAATGTTTCGCCACACTAATAATCCAAAGGTCTGACAACTCCATACTACAACTTTATGAAGATAAGTTTAATACGCAAAATTGTCCTCATTTTTTTTTTCCTTTCTTTTTCTTTTATTCACTTATTTTTTCAAATTAGTGTCTACTAAGGGACTAGAAAAGGTAAAGCATAGGGGGATGGCGAATCTACATTTCATCATCTTTATTCATTTATTTTAGCTTAAAATCCCTTATAAAACACATGTATATATTAAAAAATCTATATTCTTACTAACTTGCATCTGTGTGTAAATGTTGTACATATATTATTGTTTTAACCTAAAATAAATAAATAAAGAAATAAAGGAAAAATAAATATAATAAAAAGACTATGCATATGTAATAGATACAAGCAGACCCAACCCCTAAGAGAAGGTCAAGACTTGATTTGATTGACCCGGAATAAAGTAGCGGAGACAGGGACTTTAATCAGAAAATAAAAAATACTTTGTAAATACTTTTGAATTACTCTGTGTATATTTGTATAAAACTTACATTATTTTATTTGTCCATAAGTTGACCTCAAATTAAATAATTTTCAAAACAAAATCGTAAATAAAAATATTTTCTAAATAATAAAAATAATTTCAAAATAAAATCATGTACAAAATAAAAGTAACCACATTAAGAAAAGCTGTAAAGTGATAATTAAAAGACCAATTTTGGTTACATGAACTTGAATGAAAAAAACTCACTTCCATCGTATTCTAAATTAAATTATCTTTAAAATGGTAATGGTTTCATAATTTTTGGAGTTGCGGTTTGAAAGATGATTTTCTGGGATTGTTTTTGTTATTTTACCATTTTTTATTATATATATTTATAAATTTTATTTTCATAATGTATTTGTAAATAACTATACATATTGTTTTAATAATTATTTAAAATAAAAAGGAAAATAAATTTTTAAAACATAAAATAAACTAATTTCCTTATTTAACTTTGTGTATAATGTACCATATGTATATATTATATGTGTATGACTAATTTACTTAAATAACCATAATAAAAAAATAATTGACCTATATAATTTAAATTAATAAAGTGACAAAAATTAATTAATTATGTAATAATATGCCATATGTAATAATTTAATAAATTTCTTAATTAACCCATCATTAAGGTGGTACATTAAGTTGTTGGTAAACATTATTAATTTAATTGTGAAAATTATTTCATTTATTTATTTCATTAATTCCATCTCTAACTTCCTTTCTTATTTTTCTCTCCATTCAAATTTTGAAATTCAAATTCTTTTTATTTTCTATTTATTTGGCTCCTCTTCCCTCATTCACACTTGATCAATGTTTTGCTGAGAGGAGCCTATTCTAGTGACAACGAGTCGGTCCTCATCAAGGCCATCACGGCTTCCATCCGCTCCCACGGTGAGATACATTTTCATTTATCATTTTTCATTTAGATTAATCGTAGTGTAATTTCTCACTTTAATTTCATAGTCATTTCATTGTTAACTTTTTTCATTATAGTTAATCATTAATCTTTTATCATCATGATTTGTTCCGAATCTGATCTTCCATCTCATTTTCTCGATCTTATTACTTCACATTCTACCTTACGCAACCACACACCTCTGACCATGCACGGTGGTCAGAGGTCCGGATCCATCCATCCACCTCGTCATATCCGCTTTTCCATTCACATTTTTCTGTCTAATAAATTTTGGCCAAGCCGTCATACTCGAATCGGTATTGATTTGATTTTATTGCTGAAATAAGGATTAAAAGATGATTACAGTGATTGTTTATTCCAAAAAAGAGAACAAAATTATACTTAAAAAAGAGAGAGAAAAAAATTTTGTTAAAAAAAAGATTGGACAACATAACACCGCCACCTGGAGCTCTTCTCCATCAACCTTTTCTGGATCGACGTCATCTCCCGTGTAGAGGAGATTCCACTGATGAATACCCATTCATCACTCTTTATTATTTTATTTTAGCTAAATATCTTGGCAAAGCATCATGTATATAGTTGTAAATACAATAAATTATCAATAAGCATGCATTTGATTGTATCTAATAATTAGCATGTATTTATGTAAAAATAAAAGAATAAAGACTAACAGAAAAAGAAGTAAATATTTAGAATAAATATTGAGTGACCTGAACCCAAGAGAGGGCCCAATATGAGCCTGATCGCCAAAAAAAATAAGTAGAGAGAGATAGGGCCACTCTAACTTGTACATATTCATCACTTGTGCATATAATTTATTTTCACAAAAATAAAAATAAAAAGGTGTTTTTATCCCTTTATATATACTCCTAAAATCAAAACAAAATAAGAAAAATAAAATAAAATAAAATAAAGTTCCCTCTCACCTTGTATATAATACATGTATGTATGTTTTATTACTTATTTAATTTATATTTATAAATAAATAATAAAAATAAAACAAAAATATTTCTATACTCCAAAAATCATGTTGCAAATATATAAAATATAAAATTAGGGCATTTCTACAAAAATAAGAAAATAAAAATAATTGTACAAAATACATAGGTATTTTATACCTGTATATAATACAACATATTGTGTATATCAGAAATTATTTTCATAAAAATAAATAAAAATCATAGAATAATCCCTTGAAATATAAGGAAATTTTTTTATTTTATTTAAATTCATTTATTATTTTTCATCTATTTATTTTTTATTTTTCATATATTTTATCGTTTAACCTATTTTGTCTTCTCCCCGCGCCGCACCTGATTGGTCCAGGGCGGATTGTTGACCCCAGTCAACTGCCCCCCTGGACCTTTCTTCGCCTGGATCCGATTTTCACCTGACTTTCTCCTAATTTCTCCAAACCGGTCCGACCACCATTCCATCTCGTTCGTGCTCCGATTATCGAGGGATGGTCCATGACCCACGACCGACGATTCCTCTAGGGATCCGTCCCTCGATTCGCGCAGCGTGCTCCATATTTCTCGCACCATGCAGAGTATAAAACCTCTTGGAGCTCCATTTTCTTGATCATCTTTGGCCGCCCTCTCGTCTCTGATGATCTCCACATCCACCCTTGAGGGACAGCGTGCGTTCGAGGTCATTGTAGAGAAGTTTCGTGCCCGGTAGCCTCAGATCCGGCGATCCTTCGATGTGCTCCACAGCGAGGTGAGCTCCAGCCTCTGGACCCGTCCAACCATCGGGGCGAAGACCCCCGAAGGTCCCTGACCTTCAGCCCATATGATTCAATTCACCAGGTAACTTAGATTTTCTCTTGCGAGCCTTTGATTCGAAATCTTTGAGTTTGGGTCCACCTGAGTTGCTCGGCCCTATTCACCTTTACTGGACCCCCATTCGCTATTTCAACGAATGTATCATCGTCGCTGACCTTCTCCCCACCTTCTACACCCATTCGTTCATCTCGTTCACCCCAGGAATGAGCCCCAGGTCCTCCTCCGCTGTCTCTTCGTCGGAGGGCACACCCTGCCCCATCGATCACCCATTTCGCGTACTGACGGGTCGAGGCACTTTGCCCTCGACCCAGTAGCTTATCTGTGCAGGTCAGAGCGACAAAGGACCTCATATGTAGTTTCGAATATCAAAGCACGACATCTCCAGGTCTCCAGCTTCTCTAGGCCGTTCCCAACGGTCCTGGCCTCATCGGAGTATTGCCACTGCTGCGGACAGTCGCTGACATCCTTTTCCCCATCCGAGCAACCCCAGAGGACGTTCCTGTAGCACGTACCGGTCGATCAAAGCTCACCAGCGGTGAGTTCTTCATTGTTCTTCCAAGAGCGATCCCAGCTGTCCGATCAGGGCTCCCTCTAGTTCTAATCTCGTCTGTTCATTGTCGGGGAGTCCCTGATCGTCCGATCCATCTGAGGATCTTCCTACAACCATTCATCGTCGAACCGGTACCCCTAGATCTTAGCCGTCCGATCATCAGTGGATGCGCTCAACCATTGGATAGTTAATAATAAAGGGTATATTTTCACTTAGGCCCTGTTACTTTTCTGCATTTATTTGTTAGTCCTGTAAATATTTTTAGCAGTTGTTTTTATTTTGGATAATTTGCATCTATGACCTTATGCTTTAGTTATTTGCATTTTAGTCCCTTTGTTTGAGCATCACGTGATCTATCCCGTGACATCTGGGTTATTTGCATTATGAACCCTGAACTATATTGTTGTTCTTGAATGAAGTTTTATTCTTCGTATTTGCATTCATACCCCTGAGTGCCTGGTTCACTTACCGCCCACGTACGGAGTTGGATTTTTTTGCAATCTCAGCCCTGTACTAGTTCCACGTGTTACTGTTTGGCTGAAAACTTTCCAATAAATGCATTCTGTTCCCTGTGTGTTGTGTGTTGGAATTTTGATTTAATAAATAACAAATATTGTCCAAAATTCACGGAATTTTGAAACATTGCTCCTACCATGGTGTAGGAATTTTGATGAATTTTTTATTGTGTTTTGCCTTCGTTTATTATTTTTAAAAATTCAAAAATCATAAAAAGTGTCACTGCTTATTTTATAAAATCAACTAAAATATCAAAATGCTTTGAATAATTCTAAAAAAATCCTGGATGTGTGTTTTGTTGTGTTTTGACTTATGTCTAAGCTACATCTTATTCCCATTTATAAAAGCCAAAAAATTGAAAAGACTAAAAATATTAGAAAAATCATCAAAAATTCAACAAAATTTTAAAAAATGTATTTTCTTCTTTTGTAGTTAGATTTTTGCTTGTAGTTTCAATAAAATTGCTGCTTGAATTTTATAGGTTTTTTAAGTAATTTTAATCTACCTTTAGATTCCAGCTGTACACTGTTTGTAATTTTTGGCCTTGTTTGTTTTTTAGAAAATTAATTAAAATCAGAAAAATCTAAGAAAATTCACAAAAACATCTCAATATTTTAAAAACACAAAAACATTTTTATTCTAAATTTTTGAGTATTTTTGGGATGTTAAATAATTGGTTGAGTGTTGTTTTGTGTTTCCCTTTTAGCCTTTTTCTTATATTAAAAACCATAAAAAAATTGAAAAATTAAAAACCATCATTTCTCTTCTTTTTGGGTTCTCGACTACTTTGTAGCTTTCGCATTTCATGCTCCTTGTATTCGACCCTAGTAGCTAAACTAGGTAAAAATAAATAGCAAGACCGCTTACCACATTGATTGTTTGATTTTCTAGTTTGGTGGTCTCTGATTTTTCTTGTTGAGCCCAGTCTGAGTGGTTGAGGTCGCAATGACCATTGATACCATTTTACCTTAGTTTCTTGGGTCGCTCATCAGCCACCTCCCCCTAGCGCTCACCATCTTATCCAACCTTTTCCACTGAGCCCGTAGTCAACCGTCGGCTGCGCCCACCTCACGACCTCGAACCGCACGACCCCTCTAGAGCCCCGACATCATCATCTCTACTCGGTGGAGAACCGCATCACCTCCGACTGCCAGGAGGTTCACCACCAATCTTCATGCAAGATGTCCCATCTGACCACTAAAGCAACACCACCCACACGAGAACCTCTTAGAGAAGACCACTGCTGGCCGCCATCGTCTGTCGCTAGATCCGCATCAACCACGTGAGCTACCTCCTTCGCGCCACCTTCATGCGACCTCGAGAGATGTCGTGCCCATGTGCCTTGGAGAGGAGGGGCTGAACCCCTTGGCTTGAAGAGCAAGAACAAAATGAAGAAGCCCTAGATTAAACACTATTTTTTGGGCAAATTACATTCCAGACCTCAGATTTTCTAAAATTGTGCAGAATCCCCCACCATATTCAATCACGTTCTTTACACGCCCACTTTGGGTAAATTACAATTTTCCCTGTATTTTTATTCTTTTTATATTTTAATTTGAAAACTTCGAATAATGGATTTTGAATCCATGTGTTTCCAGACTTCTATTGCATGGTTTTTATTATTGAACTAAATGTTTTTCATGGTCGAATAATTCTGCATTTTTTTGTATTCCTGTTATGTGCCTTTTCATAGTATAAAAATTTCATTACATTTTATTACCATTTTATGTTATTAAAAATATAAAAAGTTACATTTTCATTGTTGGTAATTGAAAAATGTACTACGCTCTACAAGTGTGCTTGTTCCCCCTTCTCCCTTACCATGGAAAGTCTTTGTGAAATAACTCCGATGGGAAGAAAAAAGAAGGCGTTAAGAGACCCTGTAAATAAAAATTCACATATTACTTAAAAATTCTAAAAAGATTAGAATAGTTTTATTTTTTGTGTTTTTTGATGCAAATTTCACTCATTAATCATTTTTAACACCTAAAAAGTTTCAAATTATAAAAAATCTTTAAAAAATCACAAAAAATGTAGAAAAATCCAAAAAATGCTATTTCACTTCCTATTTGTAGATAATTCGTTATAGTTTTTAGGAATAAAAAATCAAGTAACTTTTGAGTTTATTTTTAATTTTTAATTGTAAAATAGTTCTGTCTGCCCACTGTTTGTTTTATTCCCTATTTTTATTCATTTAAACAAATCTTAAAAATTTGAAAAATCATATAAAAATCTCTAATGACACTAAAAACTTTATAAAACACAAAAAGATTTTATTTGGACATTTATGAGCATTTTTTACATATTTGAAAAATCCAAAAAATAGCCATTCTCTATATTTGTATATAGCTTGTTTGAAAATTCTTTTCTTAAAATAGAAAATTTTCAAAATAAAAAACCACTAAAAATATAAAATATGAAAAATAAAAAAAAATAACAAATAAAAAAAATAAAAATACCACAAACTAGAATAGTGTTCGCATGATTCCTTTATTTATTTCATTGATTTCTCATTGATATAATAACCCTCGAGATTGTAGCCTCTTTGAGTTCGATCATGTTAGATATACTGGTAATTTAAATAATAAAATCCTCTTGCTACATTTTTGTAATTCATTTAGTTTGAGAATAAAAGATTTTTTTGTTGACATTGATTGGGTTGCAACGACTTGTTCATGATTCATCTAATCAAAACCCGAGAAAAGTGCTCCAACAGTTGTTCGCCCAATTCCCCTGCTCTCTACGATGCTCTGCCAGTGACGCTACCCAGCGGCGTGCTCCCCACGTCTCCCTCACCTGTAAAAGGAACCCAACCCCTCTGAGTATGAAAATATGCCATTTCTCATTCTTTCCTTCCTGCGAGCTTCGGAGATTGTAAGGGAGAGTGACAGAAGCGTATTCATGCGCCATCGAGCAAGGTTAAGGAGAAGTAGAGATTCATCGAGATCACCGCCAACATCGTATCTTGTGCTCCGCCGCGCGAGGAGCCTCCGCATTCGTCGGGCGTCGAGGCAACAATCACCGGCAGGAGCTCCTCTGAGCTCCAGCATTCCCAGGTAAAACCGTCACCATCCAGGTTAGCCCCCAAGATCACTTCTTCATCCTTCGTTAGATTAAGATAGTTCCCCATATTTCCCTTCTTTCATCGAATTCTATCATCGATCGAGGAACACTTGGTGATTCTCCACTCTCGAGAACCACCTGATCTGAGTAGAACTGTCCCGTCTGACATCGAGCATTGACTTTCAAATCATACACCTGCAATGAAGCACATGTAGCTGGTGATCAATATGAGAATCGACGGTATATCGGAACCTCTGCCGTACATGGAAACATCCCCCCTGCCTTCAAAAGAAAGGGAAAGAACAAGCAGCTCCCTCCAGGTTTCAGTAGAACCACATGATCAGATTCGATCAAACAAGAGGCCCGCAAGCCACGCATCAGTGGCAGAGCGACCAACTGCCCCACCGCTCAGGGACATCACTTGCGCCTCACGTGCCAGGAAGATTTAATTTGGGGTGGTTTGCAAAAGTTCTCCCGAACTCTATCGAATTCTAAACAGGTCCAAGGCGAGGCTCTTGCATGTTGTCTGCATGTTCTCTATTTGGACTTTTAGCTCGAACACCCCCAATTTCTGTTATTCAAGCATGGAACTCATATTTCCATATAATTACATCAGTAGCCTTATATAGTATACAATATAATACACATTAATTCCATATTAAAAAATACATAATAGAAAAATTAAATAAATATACCTAAAAATACTTAGTATTACACTATATACAATATTATATCATTTTTAAAATTAAAATATTTTCTATTTTAAAATAAATTTTAAAAATAAAAAAATACACAAAATTCATAAAATACATTAAAATATAAAAACATCTCTTAAAATTCTATAAAAATTACATACGGTATATTTTAACTATATTTTACATATTATAAACTAAATATTAAATATTAAAACAAATAAAAAATCAAAATACATGAAACTTCAAAAATTCATAAATAAATCTAGGAAAATCATAAAACTACGTATAATACCTTGTTAGCAAGGTATTTCTACCAACTTTCTAGTAAAAATAAAATAAAAATATTTTCTTACTGTTTACTACCTCTAAAATAAAAAATAAATCTATGTTTTTAATAGAAAAATAAATTTTCTACTTTAATAATAATTCAAAACCCATAAAAATCTTAAAAACTACCTAAAAATTCACAAAAACAGTAAAACAAATTAAAGCTACAAAAAGTACAAAATAATAACAAAATATAAAATATAAAATCAAATACCTATATTTTTCTACTAATAGGTATATAAAACTTCAAAATAATATAAAATTCATAAAATCAACTAAAAATCCAAAAAATTCCTAAAACTAAATAAAAATTAGGAAACCAATTTACCTTAGTTCCTCTAGTATTTTACCTTAGTTTCCAAAGTCTGCCTACCTGAGTTCTACACTCCTGTACATGTCACTATACCTTTGAGTGGGAGTATAAAAATAACATAAAAATATATTTTTCTATGAATTTCATTCGGTCACCATGTCGACAGTTATCTATCTTTTTAGACGACCCGATTGGTTGTTTTTTTTATGGCACCGTTACCGGGGAGGCAGTGCCAGGGTAGATATTAGAGCCTTTGGTTATAGGGCTTTTTCTCTCTTTTCATCATCTTATTTTCTATTGCATTTTTTTTTATTTTATGCTTTTTAGTTTCTGAGTTGTGTTGCAGGACTTGAGCTACGTGAGACAGAGCTGAGAAGCCAAGTTTTCTTATTTTTTTCTATATTTTCTTTGTAAAAGAAATAAAGGGCACTTTCCCATTTTTACATTTTGTAGAAGGGATCCCTTAAGGGCATTCCGACTTGTACCTTGCCTTCCATTTTCTCGGGGTCCGTTTCACCAGGTGTCATGCACTCGGTGGAATAGGAACCTCACCGTAGTTTTCCTCGCACTTTTTCTTGGTTTTCTGCAGATTTTTACGGCTAGGTGCCTAGATTAGGTTTTTTATTTTTGACAATGCATCCATAGGTTTCATTAGATCTAAGGTAGCACAATCTAGTTTTCTTCACTTAGGAAAAAAGTAAAAAGATAAAAATATGTTAGACATTGTTTTCAAAAAGATAAAAAAAGTGATAACTAAAAATTAAAACTAGGTGTAGTAAGTTTACTTGATCATAAAAATAAACTTAAAGGACTCCATTTATTGATTTGGGAGAGCAATCCTCGTTGTTGGCTTGTAGGTACTCTTTAGATAGTGAGTGAGGGACAACACCTAAGGTTAGAGCCAGAGCCCGTATTTTCTTTAAGATTACTGATTCTAAAAACAATTAGCTACTTCTCAGTGAAGAGTCATGGGTAGCCGAAAATGATTCCGGTTAAGTTATCAGAGTGGGAGGTTTAGAGGACACTGCATAAGGATCCATCATCAACTAACGTGTAGCCTTTTTACGGTCTGTACTAGCTCCCATACTAATTGAAAGTAGGTTAAACTAATCGTACAAACTCGGAACAGTTTTTTGGGAAATTCAGGCACCCAGCAGCTCGCTAAATCTTTTGATAAAAATAACATTGTCACCTAACTCTAAAACTGAAAAGATTAAACAACCAAGGTTTCTTGGTCATCATCGAGTTGAGTTGGTGAATTTGAGGTTTGCTTTGTATTTGATTTTGTGATGTGAGTTCATCATCTTTGAGTTTCTAGCAGTCACTCATCGTTCGCATCTTGTCATCTAGAGTAAGTTTTCTTCTTTTTGAGTCATGATGATGGGTAGATGATCTCTTAGGTGGACTCTTACGGGATGACTTCCATGCATATCTACCTGTTCATATAGGTCAGTTCGAGACATCTCGTGCTTAGAATCTGAGTTGAGCCCTTCATCCTTCTCTAGGTATGACTTCGATCATCGACAATCTTCTCCCTTCATTTATCGTGTTTCTTCTCTGACTTCTACTCTCCCTCTCTCTTTTTTTCCATCGAGTCAGCCTTCAGTTACATCAGTGACAGTAAGCAGATGAATGAGACCCGTGAGTTGAGTACCATACCAAATGAAAGATTCGGGTTCACGAGTTGCCAAAACTAAAGTGTGGATTGATCAACCTTCATCGTATTTGGGAACCGAGTCAGTTTCTACATCAAGTTTACCAACTATTCTGATTGACTCAGTCTTCGTATCATTGCTGCCAAAGTTTCATAGAAAACCACTCATGAAATTAATGAACAACTTTTTGAGATTGAGGAGATTTGTGATACTTGATTCTATTCCGATATTACATCTGATGATGTCATGATGAAGAATTTTCCCTTATCGCTTAAGGACAGAGCTGCGAGATGGTTTCGACATTTAGGATTGGAGAGATCTAGTTGGGGGTATGATTCGAGCTGCCTTTCTTAGAATATTTTACGACATTAGTTGGGTTAATTTCATGTAGTCGGTTATAAGAGATTTTTCACACGATCCTTCGAGCCATTACATGATATGTGGTTTCAATTTTAGATTCTTTTGAGGATATTCCTAGATTGCATGATCTACAAAGCTGATTAAGTTCATATTTTCTATCAGAGGATGATCGCAGTGCTGTAGGAATTGGTCGATGCCTCATTTGGCAGTTCACACCACAGTCTTAACGAGGTTTCTCTTTGGACTTTTTTGTGAAGATATTACTGATGTCAATATAACATGCAAGGGAAATGCGAGACCATATAGATGCCACATCATAATGAATTATAGATACACATCAAGAAGTTGTTGAGGATATTGAGGCAGCACCGAGGATGGATGTTGAGACAGGTGCAGAGAGTTCTTGTCCTCAGAGACCGATATTTCTTCCGTTGAGTTTTCAGTTGGAATATGAGTGGTTCTGTACTTTCCAGTTCAAGAGCCTTGGATGCATGTTCCTCATGTATTACATGGGACAGAGCGAGAGCCAATGTTGTTTTTGCCATCTTACCAACCAATTCAGTTTCCATATCACGACCAGTGCTATGAGTAGCTACCTAAGGAGCATTTCACCTTGGATTCACTTGATCATTGTAAGGATCTTCAGCAGCCCGAGATGACTGTGGGACATCACTTTGAGATTCCTGATATAGAGATCGATCATTTTGTCCATCTAATAATGAGCAATGTGCCTTTTGTAGGGAGTAGATGGACCTATTCAGAGATTTCATTGCCTGCTTTGTCACAGATCGAGATCAGATTCTATTTTTCAGCAGATCTCTGAGTTTTTGAGTACTACTCTCAGTTCCCATAATGTTCAGAGACAGCCTTAAGTTGTTTAGACATTTAGGAGCGAGGATCATATAGTAGGCAATGATGCAGAGGTACAGATTCTTCCTGATTATACATGTACCGAAGGCACAAAATCACAAAAATGAAAGAAAGAGAAAAACTAGAAATAAGAATAAAGGAAAGACTTCGAACTTCCCTGCTAGATCTCTATCTTTTGTTCTTCACAGAGTTTGTCTTGGTTTAGCAAAAATATTTTCTTCTCATTATTCTTATGATCCTCCGGGTATACATATGGCTGAGGAAGTAGAAATACCCTTCCCAGATGCTCTGAACCTAGGGAAGGGATAAAAATTAGAAAATCTTAAAAAGATCCAAGAGTCGAAATTCACGAAAGAGATGCTGGATAGAATTCATATCAAACTCACTCTTTCATATGCATTGGTCCGCATTCCTCTTCTTCAAAAATTTCTGAAGCATCATACCACACCTAGATGAAAGAAGAGACATAATCATTGCCCTGAGAAACAATTGTTAACCATTGCTACAAGTTACGCCATCCAGCACACATCTCCCAAAACGAAAAAGAAAGACAAGGGAGCACCATTTGTCAGTTGTCAAATTTCAGATCATGAGTTCGAGCACACCTTGTTATACAGTGGGTCATCATTGAATATTTTACCCTTCCATCTTATTGAGACACTACATTTAGGGCCTATCAAGCAAGCCAAAATGATTCTTCAGTTTCCAAAAAGATCAATCAAGAGGCTGAAGGGTATACTTCATGATGTTGTTGTGATGGTACAAGGCACAACATTCACTGTGGATTTTATCGTCTTAGACTCCGACTCCTCAGTACCATCACATGATGCTTACATTAGTCTTGGTCGGCCTTTTCTACATGGAATCAAGGCCATTATTGATTATGGGACCGATATTGCCACTTTTCTCCCAGCAGCGCAATGCCGAGCTCCAAGCCGATAGAGACTCTACCATCAAACGAGTGTGTTTCCGGGCCATCACATACAGAAACATGTGGAATTAAGGTTGAAATTAGATACGATCGTATTCTTCAGATTTTATTGAGACCTGAGATTTCCTCTCCAATGAGGAAAACTTGGAGAGCATAGCCTTTGGTGATCCACATACACATCTTTGGAGATGTGTTGATGATATTCGTAGTATTACATCATTGAGACGAAACCACTGATGGCACGTACTCTAAAGACCAAACTCATTTTAGTTGTAGATACTTTGGCCGAGCCTTCTAATAGCGAGAATGTTGAGCCATATTTTCACGCAGATTCAAATAAGGACTTTGTTGATGAGGATATTGATCATATTGCAACAGAGTTTGACCTCTTGCTTGCATCTACTTCAAACACGACACCAATGTATCTTCAGTCACATATAGTTGGGGATACAGTGTTATGATTCTTCATCTTCTTATCTCATTTCCGACGATGAGAGTGATTCAGAGACCATGGTGCAGCTTATAGAGGTCAGTTCTGTTAGACTTGTGAGCCCTGGGCGAACCATTCTTACAATAAATGTTATTGTAATATTTAAGTTTATCAATAAAAGTTATTGATGTTTCACTCCCTTTCTGAAATTATATGAATGAATGCACTATAAGGTCCCTCTGTACAATTAGGGTTATGTACCATGGCCAGCTTGATGATCATATAGCTGTTGATTCATTAAATGAATCATAGAGGCTGGTGTTTGGATGAATATCTAAAGAGTTAGATAGAGTACTCATCAAGCACCGTCAAATGATTGTCAAGTGGAGATCTCCAGCCTGAGTAGGAGATGGCAATCCTTTCTCACATAGGCTGATATCTGACCGACCTTTTGATGCAGGTCCTCTGCATGGTAATAGTGATTCAGAGGTGTCAGATTAGTTAGGTCAATGGGTTGACCTAATGAGATCGAGATAACCTAAGTCCTATGTTGAATGCTGTCACAACATAGGCACGCATCCTTTGACCGGAGACAGATATATTGCTATATATCTGAGTATGTACATTTGGCAGACCAATAGGTTGATGACCTAACCAAGGTCTATACACCGACGAGCTGGTGTGTATATAAGGGTATATGAGCAATATGATCTCTCAAAGGGATCATACAGGTTCACTTGTGAACCGGAAGACATGAGCTCACTCATGAGGTATTGGGACCGATCAAATTCCATGCATGGTCGTCATGCTTTGGAAGCATGACATGAATTTGAAGGTATGATATATGCTTTGGGAAAGCATATGATCGATACCAAATCCCAATGACCAAGATTGAGAAACTTAATGATTAGACCCTGAAGAAGACAATATAAAATGATCTTGATCTTCGGGTTGATCATGGGTCTTCCAGTATGCAGGATGTACAGGTATTGGGAATACCTGAAGGGTGATGTGATCATAAACGATTGTATATCCATGACGCTTCCATTCCGAGGGAGTGATGAAACAGGTCTGGATTTTAGTGACTCCTTTCAGTAGAGAAGCAATCCGATCTTAGTCCAAGTGTTGGACATTGGTCTGAATGGGATTCAGATTCAATGAGAAGATTGGATTTGCGGTCTTGATTTAATCAAGCATCTGTGGGAGGTTCGTTCGATCTAGATTTGAGATAATATAACATCCAAGTCACTATACATGGAATAATACAATCGCCCTGTCCTTATCTCCAAGTATCTGCGGAGAAAGCACATTATTCTTGAAAGGGTTGAAGAATAATTCTTTTGATGAAATATCCAAGCAAGGACTTGATGATTAAATGAGATTTAATTATCAAGCTTAAATATGAATATGATTCATATTGTGAAAATGATTATCTAAGATAATTAAATGGGATTTAATTATCAAGGATTAAGAGAATGTGGATAACACTATCCATGATATATGTATGTTATAAATATGATTTATAATATACATATATAAGAGAGAGAACTTATGTAAGTAGCATTTGTTAATTAATAATGTGGATTGGATTCACATTTATTAAGTAATTGGAAATGCAATTTACTAATTAGTTTGGGTTGTGAATATGATTCACATAATATTCAATGGCAAGATTGAAATATTCACAAATTAATTTGGAATTAATTTGGTGAATATTTATTGTGATTAATTAAGGAATAATAAGATAAATAAAATAGAGCAAAATAAACCACCCTCCATAGGTGGCGTCACCCATGAATTGTTCATGGGTGACGCCCCCCAATTCTAGGGAGGTTGGTTGACTCCATTTCATTTATCACATTATCTCTTAATTAATTAATATTTAAATTGATGTTGTTGGTTTTAACCAACAACAATCATAGCCATTGATTTAGCATGGACCAAGCATAGTCCTTGGATCCATGTGTCCCATGGATTGAGATCCATTGGATCCTAAACTAGTATAAAAGGAGGGCTAGGGTAGCCTTTCCAAGTGACAATATTCTTGAGTTGAAGAACTCTGTTCTCTCTCTCTCTCTCTCTCATTCTCGTGGGGTCTCCCTAATATTCAAGTGGCCGTCCACTTTGTGTATTAGGAAGGAGATCATTTTTGCTACGCCTCGACGCTTGGATCTTCGTCAAAGGATTGCGGGAAGGACGCGACTCATCATCGTGCCCGCAAGCGCATTCTCCGTGGGTCGGACTTAAGATAGGATGATCTCTACTTTGGGATCTCGCGATCACAACCACGCTTCAAGAGGTATTCCTTGTACTTTGTGGTTTGATGAAACGATCCGAGAAGTGTTCTCGTGATCATGCGGTTTCATCTTTAAAGTTAAAAAATTTTAATTTCCGCTGCATCTAGCATCTAGTACTACTAGTTGCTCCGATCGCATACGATGCGATCAACACGCTTTGGTGATGCGCTTAAGGATTCACAATATCCTTCAAGTTCTGTCCATCTTTTTGGTCATCTGGGTCGCTCCTCATCGGTTGACACAGGTTGGGCATCATCTGATTCAGATATGGATATCTCTAAGGATGACGTTGATTTCAATCTTTCTCTTGTACATTATATCGTTCCTCGATCATACAAGAAGGCCATTCTTCAGCTTTCTTGAGCTTGTACAGTTTTTCTGTTGATTTTTTCATTCTTTTCACCTTCTACATACGTTTTTTGATTTTCTTCATTCATTCTTTGTTTGTTTTACACCCCTAGATCTCGCTTAGGATTTTTGCTATACTTGGGATGTACGTTATCCTAAGTATAGGGGGTATAGAAATTGTGTTGCTCATATCATTCTGTTTTATTACCTTTTTGTTGCTTATACTTAGGGTGTGATTTATCCTACGTATAAGGGGTAATATCGCTTAGTCTCATCTTTTGATTGTTTTTGATTTTATGTATCATCTGCTCTATCGCTTATCCCTCAATTGTTGATATTCTTCTCTATACTTAGGGATATTTTACCCTAAGTATAGGGGGGCAAGCCAAGTCATTGATTGTGTACATTTTCTTGACATCGATCGTCTTCATTTTTGAGTTTGTTATCCTTAGGATTATTTTATCCTAGGTATAGAGGGGATGATTGACTTCTTTTTGTTTATTGATTATTCTTTTGAGTCATTATAGTATAGTATTCTTTTCACAAGTCTATACTTAGCTCAAGCTATTTTTTACTTTATCGCTTCTTTGGTCACTATGAGGACACAGTTCACGTTAAGTATAGGGGTGTCGTATATTATATATATATACTAAGTATAGGGGTGTCGTATATTATATATATATATATATATACTTTAGAATTCGTAACCATATTTTATTGTATTTTTAATAATATGGATCTAAAAGTATTGGTACATATTTGGGGGTTTAAAAAAAGCAGATACGAAATTGTAAATATGAATTATAAAAAATGAGAGTTTTCTTAAAATTTTCATATGAAATCTGTTGTAAAATACTTGGATAAAATTCTTACTTTTGTAAAATTTTGTATAAAATATGTATAATCTTGTATATATAAAACATGTATAAAAATCTTTGTAAAATGTAAAAATTATTGCAAATTCGTGTAAATTGATTAAATTCACTAACCTTCAAAAGCAAAAAATTATAAGTTCAATAAAAACTTGTAAAATTCTAAAAATTTACATAAAAAGATTAATATGAAAAATTCATTTCATAAACAAATTGGTGCATTCATTAGCATTTTTCAGAATGAGTTCGATTCTTGAACCGAATGGATCAAATTCTGAGGGATGGAGCTTGGTTTAGGCCTTAGTCTCTTAATTCTAAAGGGGCTTTATTAGGAATTGGAAGTAATACTCTTTAGGTCTTTTGGCTTAATTCTTTGGGTTCCATAAGATCATGTTCATAATTCAACTTAAAGTTGCCTACGTAGGACACCTGGTGTCGTCCGTTTAATTCTTCTTCATTTGAACCAATTATGAACTCATGCACTCTATACTTATCTCAACTTGCATGGGTGGGTTGCAAAGGAATTTCCATATTGGTGGTGTGTTTTCATCCTTGTCTAGTGGCGCCGACATCTAAAGATGGGAGTGTGGGGTTGAAATAAAGCTTCGGATGAGGGAATGATCTGTTGGCACAATTTCAGAAGACCAGAAAAATGGAGGGAAATAAAAGATTCTATAACTGTCAGGGCATAAAAGGTGAATGCAGTGCAACAATCACTTTCTACTAAATAGATGTTAAATACCAAATACATGCATGACCACAATGGTCCAAGCTTCATAGAGCCTACATATCTTAGTGGAGACTTGGCTAAACTTTCCCATCTTCACATGGTATGTGACTACACTGGTCACACTCTAGTTCTCTTCCCATTCTTCTACTTCTCTCTCTATTCGATTGTGGACACACCACGACTTGACCTTAGAAGGAAATACCTCGTCGAGGATTGAATAGCTAGATGAGGGCCCAATGGTTGTGTATTACTGGGATGGGCGGTTTCTTCGCTTCTTTAAGCTGGAAGAGCTAACACCTTTCACACACAACACAAATTGACTTGAAGTTTAATAGTTTTTGTGATGGATGGGTGGATCTGAGATGGATGTTTTGGTGAACATGGATAGGGATTTGTGGAACTTGAGGAATGTTGAGATTAAATACTAATTCTAATAAGGTTCGACAAACTGTTAAGCCAATGGCCTATTCGAAGGTCTTTATTTGGGTGAAGTGAAATTTGATTTAAAGAAACAATCATGTTCTAAGTTCTTTAATTTACTTTTCCTTTTTCCTTTTGCTTTCACTTATTTATAGAATAAGTGTTTGCTAAGAGACTAGTAAAGGTAAAATATAGGGGAATTGTGAATCCATGATTCATCGCCTTTATTCATTCTGGAAAAAATCCATGGTAAAACACATGTAAATACTCAGTAATTCTCACTAATTAACATTCTAACCACATTTATTGATATTATATATTTATCACATATTTTATCCAAAATAAAATAATAAAGAGAAAAAGAAAAAATACAAGAAAAGAAGGATGAAGATATGAAATATGTACAAACCGATCCTAACCCCGAGAGTAGGTCAATATTGACCTGTAGACAAAATAAATAATAAGGGAAAATAAGGATCTTAATTTATAAAAATATAAGAAAAATATTAATGTATAAATAATTAATTATGATGAACCTAAAATCCATAGATGCTAACTTCTAAGGTTCATAACTATTTATAGAAAAATCCAAATTGATAAAACTCATTTTTAAAATTCATTTTGTAACTAATACTATTTATTAAAAATACTAAAAAATATTAGAATAAAACATACGAGTTTTGGTATTTGGATCCCTTTGCATATATGTATTATATGTATGTAGACTTCCTTATCTTCTAATTAATTATTCCTAATCCCATTTCACTTAATTCTTCTTATAATGTGTTTATAAAAATCACTTAAAAATATAAAAAAATATTTATTCATAAATGCCTATAAATCATAAAGTCATAAAGCTATAGCACTAAACTTTCAGACCTCATAGCTAAGATATATGAACTCCGATTTAGATATACTCAATTTTAAAGTTTGTTTTATAGAATTATCTATCAAATTAAACCGGTTTCGCTAAAATCACAGCTAATATGCAAAAAGTAGGTTTTGGCACCCTATTAGTAGAAAATTTACAGTGTATCTTAATCTTATGTTATTTACTTTATGTCATTTATTATATTTTAACACTTTTATTAATATTTTATTATTAAAATAAAATAAATAAATTTTATTTGTTATTTATTATTTAAATATGAATTTAATTGTTTTTTATTATTAAATAAGTAATTAATATAATTCATAATTAAATTATTTACATAATTATTTGTTAATTATTTTATTTTATTTTATTTTATTTCTTTTCTCTCTCTCTCCTCCTTTTCCCTCTTCTCACTTGCCCTTTCTTCTTCCTTTCCCTCGTTTCTCGACGGACACCCTCTGCCTCTCTCCCTTCTCCCTCCGGCCAACGACCCAACGACCTTTCCATTGGGTCATTCACCCAACCACTCTTGCTCGCTACCGTGCTCTGCAGGTGACGCCATCCGATGGCTTTCTACGCACGTCTCTGATGAATCTCGTATTCATCATGCTAAAATTGGTCAATTAGGCTATATTCCTCAAAATTCACATGCATTTTATCATTAATAGAGCATCATTAGCATACATACATGTGAATAATATTTGCATTTCATCATGCATAATTGCATTAAAAATTTCAAGTGTAAACTAGCCCAAAAAGTCGCTAACTTCTCATATTTTTAATTAATTCATCCTAACTCCGATTGAACCCAAACCACCTCCATTGTATAGATATTATTAACAAGAATAAATAAAAAAAATAAAAAACTATTAACTCAAATAAGTGTCAACTAATCCCAAAGTCTAATTTCACATCCGCCAGACTAGAACGAGCATATCTCTCTCATACAGTGTCCGACTTTGATCTACTCACTTTTAAAGTACTCCATTTTTAAATACATTCGAAACGAAACCAATTTCGTAAAATTCGGAGCTCATATGTGAAAGTTGGGTTTTAGGCCTCTTTTGCGCATTTTGACTTTCTACTATTTTTGACCTGAGTTTTTATGTACACAATTAACTCTTTTAATCTTATTTCTTCATCATTTATGTTATTTGATGAAAGTTTTATTAAGAGGTACAAAAATCCAAATCCAGATTAAAATTGAAATCAAAGATACTGACTGAGTCCAAGTGTCTGTTGTGAGTTTGTACAAAAATTATGTGTTTCATACTTCTATTTTATTACCCTATTTTCTTATTTATTAAAAATTCAAAAAAATCATATTAGTGTGTAATTAATTTTCTTGTATTTTATCATATTTTTTATAGATTTTTTATCCTCTTTAAAACCATCAAAAAATTACAAAACCCCCAAAAATCGGTTTTCTATACACCTGGAGAACCACCAAAAGGTCAATTTCACACAGATGACCTCGTTTCTCATGGGTCCTTCATGAAATTTTTAGATCTCGTCGAGACGAACAACTTTCATGAAGGAAAAAATTTTGATCCGGGGTCTTCTCCTATTTCTTCTATACCTTTTTTAATTTTGAAATTTTTTGTGCCATGTGGCAGCTCCTGGGCGTGCCACGTGGCACCCCACTCTCTCTCCAGCCCCCACTTCGGGTCACGTGCCCAGTACGTGACCCCTTCCTTCTTTCTCTTGGTCGTTGCCCATCTCCAGTAACCCCCGTCACCTCATGCTTGTAACGCTGCCGCCCTCGACGACCATTACCACCGTGCCCACTCTCTTTCTCCGACCTTTACGAAGTGACCCCTCAATGACCAACCAACGCTCACTCGCGCCTTCCGATAAAGCTCATCACACCTCCCTCATTCGACCCATCTGCCATCATGTTCACCAAACGCTTGAGCCTCTAGATTCTGGGGGCTGACAGGTCCCGGAGCTTGGTTGAGAACCCACGAGCCTGAGGGAGGCGTGATCCAAGGAGCTCGTGCTCCTTGTTTATAGCTGGTCCATCTGCCATCCGAGCTCCAGCTCTGCCAGCTGTCGAGCGAAAACTGGTCGAGGGAGATCGACCATTTGGCAACTATCCCCAGGCGCCTCCGCCCCGCTCTTCCTCGATCCCCTCGCACTACTAGATAACACATTCCTCCTGTTCTTCTTCTCCGTTCACCTTACTTGTGTTGCCCCTATCCTTTCCTCGCTCTCTGACCACCATACACCTCTACGTCTGGCCTCGCAAAGGCCGGAGCTTAGCCCTGTTCACTCACCAACACTCGGAGCCCCGTTCCCATTTCCCCATTTGTTTTTTGCTAACTCTGCAGGTTTGCATTTCCGCCCCGCACCACCAGCCAACCTCGGCAACCCTCCGCGCTCCGCCACCTGTGACCGCCCATCCTCCACCTTCGCGCCACCGTACGGACGTGACATCGCCCACCATCTCCGCTCTTCCGCGCACCTACTGCCTCCGATCGAGCCATGTCCCCGACGTATAGTTGTCGTTGGATCAAGGGCCATCCCTTGATCCGATGACTACGATCAAGCATCATCGGCCAGACCGAGCCTAGGCCCCGACCTAGCGACTATCTCGTCGAGCCTCCATCAACCGTTCCTTAGGCTCGGAACCTTTAAACCTCCGCTTCGACCTCCAAATCTCCACCTCAACTATCGAGCCTGAGGTCCAGCATCCAAGCCTTAGCCCCATCTGCCTGGTCCTTTACCTCATCGTCCGAGCCTCCAGGCACACGTGCGACGCTTTGGGCAAATTATAACAAGGCCCTCGCTAGTTCCTGATATTACATATATACCCATGCTTGGGTAAATTACAGAAAAGCCTCTCCTAACTTTGAGAAATTACAGATGAGCCCCTTCAGGGATCTGTTGAAGGAAAACCTTTATTTTAATTACATTTAAGTCCCTAAAATTTCATTTCATCATATCTTTTCATCCAATTTCTGATTTAAGCATATAATATGTCATTTTGAAGCTATTTTCATGCTCTATCATTTAGCATGATTTGTGGACAAATCTGAGGTTGTTTATTGATAATTATTATTTGAGGATCTTTGTTGAAAAATGCAAGCTAATTTTGACATATATGCGCCACATTTTCATTGAGAAATTAACGACATCTTCTGCAGGAGTTCAGTTGAGGAATTTAATTTGATTAACTCCTTGAGGATTGTTCCCAATAACTCAATCTGTGCAGGGGTTAAATTATGGATAAATATATTTGACTCCATATATCACTGACTGACTATTAATTTTGAGGAGTAATTTACTTGGAATTTTTGACAGGAATATTCATTGATTAATCTCTTTACCTGTAACTTGGAGTTGATAAATCATTCTGGGCATTAATATCTTTCGATCTATGATTATCTCTCAAGAATTAATTGATTAATTTCATTGAGGATTGAATCGTAAACTTCACAGATCGTGGACATAATCTTCTCTGTTTATTTTCTTTGCATCGCATCTTCATCATTACATTGTATTATATTATCCCAACACAGAAATTAATCAACCATTAATTAATTATTTAATTTAGTTTAAAACCACGTAGCCGATCCCTAAGTGGGGGAGGAGCGGGAAACAAACTAGCTAGGATGGTGTCAGAAGTACCAAAATGACTATATATTGACCCTACCACGCCTCAGTGAATCTCCCTTATCAGACATCCGCTCACTAAGCCTTGCCTCTACCTTCCAGAGACTGAGCTTGACTTTAGGGAAGAACAAGCAATCCCTATCTCACGGAATAAGATGCTCTTCACGCCTATGCCTCTTGTGCTTTGACTCTTGCTCTCTGCCTGTGCCCTCACTCAGACCTCTTTTTTGCTATATATAATGCTCGCTCTTGCCCCTATTTCTTATATCAAACTAGCTTTCCCTAGCGGGTGACTTCTAAGCGGATCTGCTTCGGATTCAAATAATCTGAATAATAAGCAAATACTGTTCCCAGGTGTACCAATTGGATAAATTCGAACCAATTGCATCCTTATTTGTTCTTTTGAATGTTCGAAAAAGCCACTTGAACTAAGAATCACCGTTCCCTGTGTTCAACCTTGGTATACTTACCAAGAAAAATTCTCCACAACATTCAAAGTTTGTGGTTTTTGCTGAATCGAATTTGCCTCCTATACTACGACAATTATCTATTCTTAAAGAGGAAAATTTGATGTTCATCAAATGGCACCATTGCCAGGGAACGACAAATTTTTAAGGTTTTAAATTAATTTTGTGGTTTTTGCTGAATCAAATTTGCCTCCTATACTACGACATTTATCTATTCTTAAAGAGGCAAATTTGGCGTTCATCAAATGGCACCACTGCCAGGGAACAACGAATTTTTAATGTTTTAAATCAATTTTCGTAATTATTTTTTGTGAAAATTATTACTGTGCATTTCATTTTGCATTTCTCTCTTACTTCTGCTACTAACCGCAATTTCTCTCTTTGCAGACTACTGGGAGCAAAGATTTTGGGAATTAATCAAGGATCTGCAAGGACGGAGAATTGAATTTTAATTTTTATGAGAGAGATCTTAGTCTATGTTTAATTTCTACATTATTATCAGGGTCTCTCTCTTTGAACCCTTGTAATAATTTGGATTGAACTTATTTGTGGTGTGTCGGGTTTGTTTCAACCCCTTATGTGTAGTTGGGACCTGACTTGAGTGACGTAGGGCTTAGGCACATATACGCTTGCTTATTTATCATTGATTGTGCTCGTAATTCTTAGGCCACACTTTCACTAATTAAACACACTATAGATCGTTCAATATTAGCCAAAGTTTGAAATCAATTCTTCCCGCTAATAGAACTATCTGCTTAGGGCGTTTTTCATCTATGCATATCATTTAGTGTAATTTGAATTCCTTATCTTGCATCACGCATGAAGAACGTGAGGATTCACTATAAGTCTTCTTCTTAAGCATGCATCATTGATTTACGTTTGCATTGGCTTTTTCGATTCTCCTTCCTCTAGTTTTACAACTTACGATTTAAAGGAATCGGGATTGCTCGCTAGGCATGAATTTCTGTGCTCACATTAACTGCAGTGACAAACTTAATTTAAAACTGGGTCTACTAATCAAGGCATCTGTAAATAAAACTGACATAAAATTAACATGTGTCTGGTGGAGAGAAACCCACTCATTATTTGTAAGGACTAGAACGCACACTTAGGACATAGCCAAAACTGAGAAATTTCACAAAAACTACTGTTTTTAAAAATAATTAGCTACTTTTCGGTGAGGGTCTCGGGTAGTCATTTTGCGGTTCAACTTCCCTTAGCAGAGTGGGTGGTTTAGAGGACACTACAAAAGGCTCCGTCCTCAAGTAACACGGGTAGCCGTTTAAACGGTCCGTACTTACACCTATACAGGTTGAAAGTAGGTGCAACTAGTTGTACAAACTCGGGACAGTCTTTGTAAAATATTTCGGTACCTAAAAGCTCCTCTTAATTTTCAAGATTGTTTTTTCATTAAATTAAAGTTGAAAAGATAAGCGGTCGAACCCTGGCGTGCCTTCATTTGTGTTGAGTGGGTGAATATGAGAATTTGAATTGTGTCCGATTTGTGTCTGCATACTCGACCCTTATTGATCTTAGGGTCATCATCTTTAGCACTCCTCCTTCTTCAGAGTCCAATCAATCCCAGACTAAACCTTCATTTCACTCCTCCACTAAGGAAACTTTTATCCTTAGCAATTCTTCACTTAATTACGACACCTAATTCTGAACTCTTTTCTTCTGAATGTAAGTCACAATTCCTCTAAAGAAGAACTCTGGTGACAACGAGAATGACAATGACCTCATTCGAACACTCTTGGCTAGGAAAACCGCCGCTGAACAACACAATGAACTGCTTAGGGCACAGATAACAGTAATGCAACATGGAGAGGTTGCTATGAAAGACATGTACCTCTCTGAATTGGGTGATGACTATAACTGGTTGAGACCGGTACCCTCTGAGGATGCGTTCGAACACAAACCACATTTCCTTGCACTGTTATCGAAGTTTGAAGGGAATAATCATGAAGAATCATATATCTTCCTGCGTGATTTCGAGTTAGTCTGTGCTAACCTATGCCACCTAGGGTTAGCCAGTACTACATAAGGTTGAGAGATGTCCCCTTCGCCTTGACTGATAAGGCGGCTTACTGGCTGAAAAACTTAGGGGAAGTAGTCACTACATGGGCCACATTCAAGACTCTGTTTTAAAAGAAATTCTACCTAGTTAGTAGAATCAATCAGAAGAGGATCAAGCTCATGAGCTTTACCCAACACCCGAGCGAACCATTCCATGAAACATGGGAAAGATTCACGGACTTAATCCAGAAATGCCCAGGACACGGGATAAGTAAAATGATGCTGGTCCAAAGTCTTGTTAGTAGGCTGAACCCTGAGACTCAAGAGTTAGTAAGTGAATCTTGCGAAGGAAACTACATGGGACGCCACGAGGACACCATCTACAAGGTGTTCGAGAGACTGGCTGAATCCAGTCGTGCACAAACTACCAACCGGGCTTACATAGCTGGCTCCAAGAAGATGGTGAATAATCTGATGACCGATCAGAGTGTTGATATGGGAATAATAGCTGATAAGCTAACTATGGTCAAGAAGATTTACAAAAAGGTGGACGAACTCTATAAATCATCTGATATGGAGAATTTGGCTAAATTGCCTCGCAAATGGAGGAATTAGCTGACAGGGTATCTAAGATTCAGATGTCTGCCCTGACATCACCCCCTGCCCCCACAGACCAAATTCACTACAATCAAGAACCTGGGGTAGGGCAACAGAGCCATTGGGGTGGAGACCAAGTCTTGTCCCATTAGACCGAAGAAATCCCCGCTCAAGCTATCTATGAGGAATCTCCACAAGTCATGGAGATAAACAGAGTGTGGTATAACTTGGAGTATGTCAATCGAAACTCTACTACGAACCCTCGTCCACCACAAGCCCGACCCACTTACCAGCTTCAACCACAACAACAACAACAGTACCACACGGGTTATCAAAACCCGCAACCACAACAAAATCAACGCCAAGGCCAGCAGGGCCAAGTTAGATAATATCAACAGCCGCAGGTCAGGCAACGCCACGGGTCCTCCTCTTCTTCTATCTCTCCGGAACTCCAGCGATTGCTGGTCGAACTTCATGACATGAGAGTCAACATAAATTGACTCTCTCGATGGAGAGATGAGGTGATCGCACCACAGACTGTGATTATAGCTCAAGTCCAAGCTAACCCAAATATCCTTAGACATAATCAGGTATTAATATCTGAATATTCCATACCTTAACACGAGCTCTTGTTCAAATAATAATGCTTATCATATTTCTCTTAGGAGAGGAAGGACCATAACCATGCCTGATCGAGCAAATGAACACAGTGACATAGCCCCAATGTCCACAAATTCACACAATACTGGGGGAATGGAGGAAGGAAGACATGAGGAGAAAGAAGAAGACCCACCCACACCATCCTTTATACACTATACAACAGGGACGTCAGATTCTGAGTCTGACGAAGAAATGCCACCAAGACACCAACCACAACTGACCACCAATTTCTCTGCTTTTAGTCATGGTCATGCAAATAATTTTTCATTCAATAAAAGTGATGTTTTTTATCACAACAAGTCCATCCCTTTCCCCCGTGCTCTTACGGAAGTAAAGAAGAAAAACATAAAAAGCCAAAAAAATGATAACGAGATGGTCTGCATTTGCAAAGAAAATATTAAGGTCACTCTTTCCCTCGACGAGATGATAGAAAGAGACTCGACTTTTTGAAAGTACCTTAAGGTGAGATGCATACCAACAAGGTCCAGTAGACAGACTCCTAGTCAAACAAAGAAACACATACTCTCTATTGCCACATCTCGTCTTATAAAAAATGAGCTGCCAAGGAAGAAAAGAGACATGGGTGCTCACTTTGTCACTAGCCAAATCATAGAAATCAAGTTTGCAAGAACATTGTTAGACAATGTCTCATCCATCAATCATGGCCACAACCCTATTTGAGCATCTGTATCTAGGTCCTCTTAAGCAATCTGTAGCTGTACTTCAATTCACAGATACATCAACTAAAAGACATAGGGGGGAGATTTGAAATGTTGTCATCAACATAGAGGGACAAAATTACCCAGTAGACTTCACAATACTTGACATGGATGTCCCTAGAAATTGGAAAGACTCCCAAATGATGCTAGGTCGACCCTTCCTTAGGACCGTAGGAGCTATATTCGATTACACATCCTGGAGGATCCAGTTTGGAAAAGTGGAACTTAAAATGAATCAAACTAGGTTTCAAAGACCTGACACTGAGTCAAGCACCGAGTCTGAAAAATTAGAAACTGATACAGAATATACAGAAGCAACAATTGGTCCCTGGAGACAAAACCCAACCATTGTGATAGAGTCAACCTCATCTGGAGAGAAAATTGTTGATGATTTAGTCTGCCATCTCATTCATGCATCTACCTATACTCTAGGAGACTCAGAGGCCCCTCTGGACCTGTCAGTCCATTCTCCTTATGAACAATCCCAGAGTAAGGTACACAGATCGGACGCAGCGCTTGCCACACCACATTCCATCATTAGCGATCCGATCCCAGAAACACCCACGATGGTGGGCGATATTAATACATTGCAAGCATCCACATCACAACAAGAAGCACCACTTAGGGGACCGGATTCGAGCGACAATACAGACCTACCTGAACTCAAACCATTTCCCCCTAAGCTTAAGTATGCCTTCCTTGCAGGAGATAAGGGACAATTTCCGATCATCATCAGTTCACATCTGCCCGAAGAGTAGGAGAGCTGCCTACTTAATGTTTTGGAGAAAAATCGCAAGGATATAGGCTGGAGATTGTCTGGTCTTCCAGGGATGAACCCAACCCTGTGCTCACACCATATTTACCTGGAGGATAATGTTAAACTCTCTCGTTAATGCCAACGTAGGTTGAATCTAAACTTACGGGAAGTAGTTAAGACTGAGATCAAAAAATGGTGCAAGGCTGGTTTCATATATCCCATCTTCGACTCCAAGTGGGTGTCACCTTTACATGTTGTTCCGAAAAAGTGAGGACTTCATATTATCACCAATGAGGAGGGAGAAGAGATCACGACACGGGTACCCACGTCATGGAGTGTCTGTATTGATTACAAGCACCTAAATGCCGCAACGAAGAAGGATCACTTTTCGCTGCCTTTTATTGATAAATCGTGGAGAGACTGGCAGAGAGAGAATACTTATGTTTCTTAGAAGGGTACCTGAACTACAATCAGGTAGCCATCGCCCCTGAGGATCAGAAAAAGACTACTTTTACATGTCCTTTCACTACATACGCATTCAAGAGAATGCCTTTTGGGTTTTGCAATTCCCCCAGCAACTTTCATCGATGCATGATTGCGATTTTTTCTGACATGGTTGGGGATTTCCTGGAGGTCTTCATGGATGACTTCTCCGTCCATGGTGATTCTTTCGATGATTGTCTAGTGCACCTGGATCGAGTCCTCCAAAAATGTAAGGAAGTGAATCTGGTGCTTTCTTGGTAGAAAAGCCATTTCATGGTAAAGGAGGGCATTGTATTGGGGCATTTCATCTCCAAGAAGGGAATGGATGTTGACCCTGCCAAAGTTGATGTGATCAAGAAGCTCGAGCCACCTACCAATGTAAAACAAGTACGATCTTTTCTAGGGCATGTCAGATTTTACAGGAGATTTATCAAGGATTTTTCAAAAACTGCCCGACCGCTAACTAACCTCCAGGAAAGACATCAAGTTCCTAGTAGATCATAAGTGTCTTGAAGACTTCGTACTACTCAAAAGGAGGATCATTGAGACTCCTGCCCTACAATCTCCCGACTGGTCTCTTCCCTTCGAGATCATGACAGACGCATCTGATTTCGCAGTAGGGGTTGTGTTAGGACAACGAAAAGATGGAATCTCCTATGCTATTCACTACGCAAGAAAAGTTTTAGACCCTGGCCAGAAAAATTACACCGTGACCGAAAAGGAAATGCTTGTTATAGTTCTTGCCTTGGAAAAATTTCGATATATACTTCTAGGATCGAAGGTGACAGTTTACACAGTCCATTTTGCCATTCGATACTTAATGGACAAAAAAGACGCAAAAGCAAGACTCCTTAGGTGGATACTATTGCTTCAGGAATTTGATTTAGTGATTAAAGACAAATATGGGGTTAAGAATGTCGCGGCTGATCATTTATCACGGATCGAACATAACCGAATCGCTGAATCTGAATCCATCCGTGAAACCTTCCCAGATGAGTCAATTTCTACTATTGACTCACTCCCTTGGTATGTGATGAATCTGTGATTCATCACTCTTAAAGTTGAAAATAGAGCTTTGTTCCCGAGTAAATAGCTGCATATTTCCACTTATATTGCATAAGTAACATTAAAGCATACATTGATAACATTTGCATTTTAGCATTCACATTTGCATTAAATAAGAAGCCAAGATCACTTGTAAGATATCCACCTATAAAACAACACCTCCCTTATAATATATACACCTTTAGTTAATAATATCAAGAAGAAGGTCAGAGATCTCCTTAGTAAAACATCCAATAAAGCCCTATAACCCCTGGACCATAAAAAGCCCATAGTTCTCTTGTACCAACTCCATAATAGGTCTACTCACTTTCAGATGAATATACATCTAGAGACCTTTAAAATGAGACTAATTTCATCCAATTCGGAGCTCGCGGGAAGAAGTCGGGTTTTGGGCCTCAATGTACACTATATATGTGTATATTTGTGTTCCTGTATTTTTGTATCATATTTGACCTCATCTCCGTTTTTGGTCAACATAAAACTTGTAGATCTCATCAAGATCTACAACTTTCATGTTTTGAGTTTTTCCGAATTCGGCCTCCTTCTCTCTCTAATCTCATCTCTTCTCGCAGCCACTCACAGCTGGCCATGTGGCGCCCTCTGATTGCGCCACGCGGCCAGCTCCCCTTTGCATCATCCTCCCGCATTTTTGGCCGTTGGATCTACTTTTGATCCAATGGTTCAGCCTTCTCCACGCACGCTTATGTTCCCAGCCGTCTCATCTTATCCCATCTAAGATCTGATCCACCCGTTCGCGCCTCTCCCACAGCTTGCCACGTGTCACCTTGTGTGCCCTTCGATCGCGCCTTCATCCATCCATCTCAGCCGTTATCTCCGCACCAACTCTCAAACGCCCGATCAATCCCCAGACTCCATCTTAGCCCTCCATCAGCGCCTATTCATACTCGCTCCACGTGGCAAGATCCTGACCCTTCGATCATGCCGCCCCCGATTCCATCACAGCCGCTTCTTCTAAACACGCGCCTTGGCCATTCGATCTGCGCCTCTTTCGCATCTGATCCCTCTGTTAGCACCTCTCTCATAGGCCGACATGTGGCTCATTAATGGCCTTTCGCTTTCTCCTGGAGCGTTAATCTTAACCATTCATCCGCTCTCTGCTTTCAACCCTCCGATCGCATTTAGTAGAGACCATCACGTCCATCCACTGGCGCCTCGCCTTCGACACGCCACGTCGTAGCTCCACAGCCCTTAGATCACGCGCCCTCGATCTTATCGGAACCACTCGTTGGCGCTTCGATCTGAGCCATTGGATTGCAAGATCCAACGGCTAGGACTTCGTCTCCTACCTCCGGTCGGCCTCTCTCCCACGATCTCCACTGCGCCGACCCGTCGCCCCCTTTCTATTCTCATCCCCACTCCAGCCACCCTCTCCGACCGCCAACACCACCACGATCATCACCACTCTTCCCTCATCCTCGCCAGCACCCTCACTCCCCACGACTCCCACCAGAGTCACCCCACGACGACCTTGAACACCACCTTCCGGCGACTCCTGCCATCAACTTCACCCTATAAATCACCCGCCTCCTGCCACTGTCTTCCCCATCCGCCATTCCCGAGAGATTTCCCGAGCTCCGGCCTTCGATTTGGTGACAACATTTCATTGAGACGTTGAGCAAAGAACGGGCGTCTTCTTCGGCGAGATCCACGGCCAACTCCGCCGTGCTGCAGCCATTTCCGTGGGCTGCTTGAGCTCAGGCCTCCTACCGACCTTCGAGCAAAGACACGGAAGCTCCCCCGGAGCTTCTAATCCCAGGTAGATTCCTCCATCGATCCTCTTATCTTCTTCTTATTTTCCCCTTTGATTTCTCTGATTAAATTCGCCTTCCACCATCATCTTCTCGCTCCACCGTCATCCCTCCGAGCTCCGCGACGGAGCACTAACCTCCGCGCTACCATTAGTCTCCTCCGACGAGATACCCCACATTCCACCAACGCCAGCTCCGCCACCTGGGCGGAGCTCGATCATCGGTCACTCCCATCGCTTCGCAAGCCTCGCATTCCATTCCCGACAACTCCACGAGTTACTCGCGTGCTTCGGCTATCTTCTAACCCCTATAGGTGCTATATCTTTGATTGGTCGGAGGCTCATCGGAGCTCCTTTCGAGCTCCTCCGTCACCAAGCTCCAGCGCACCTCCTCCACTCCTGAGGCCACCGGACATTTCGCCGCCTCGCCACACATCTTCCGAGCTTCATCAGATCCTCCATCGACCTTCGCCGATGACGAGGGGACGAGGCGGAGTTGGGCGAACCTCGCCTGAGCCCCGCCTTATCCTTCGCAGGAGGCGGAGGGCTATCGGGGACAAAAAGCTGCAGCCGTACGATCTCTTTGATTGAACGATCAGGAGCAAGCCACGTCACCATCAGTCAGAGCAGCATCAGGCCGTTGGATCCATCTAGAACCAGCGGTGCTTCGCCATCCACGTCGCCTCACTCCGCAATCGTAGGATCATCCGTGATCCTACGGGCTTGAGCATGCCACATTGACCTCTTCATCGAGCTCCAGGTACCGTTGGATCAATCTAGATCCAACGGTCACTAATCGACCACGTCGCCATCAGCAGGAGCGAGCCCCTCACCGTTGGATCAATCGATGATCTGACTGACTCAGACATGCCACATGTCATCATTCCGCAACCGTTGGATCATCCTTGATCCAACGGTCCAGATCGCGCCACGTTGCCCTGATCCGAGCCTCTTCCCCGACCTCTAGGCTCGAATCACCCGAAGCTTCTCCGAGCCTCCATCCGAACCTCCAGAGCAGCCGAGCCAACGCCCGAGCCTCCGACGTCCACCGAGCCTAGGGCACCTCACGTGATCATGCACATAAGGCCTGGGCAACTTGCATTGAGGCCCCTAAAGGTTTTTGATATTACAATTCAGTCCCTGTGATGTGACCCCACATGAGGAGCACGTGCATCTGTGGAGAAATTGCTTCTACACCCCTGCATTATAGGTAATTGCATAATAGTCCCTGTCACCATATTTTATTTTGAGCAATTTTTAATTCTTGTATTGCAGTTATACCCCTATCTTTGCACGCATATTTAGGCATTCATCTTAATTCATTTTTGAGTTCTAAAAATTGCATTGTGTAGCTTACATTGTCCTCCTCTTTATGTGACACGTGCCATAATTTTATAATATCAGTGGAATTATTTATTAATTAATTGGTCCATTTTTGTCATATTTTGCCCAATTTCATCTTTTAATTAATAGTAATTTCTCTGTAACTCCAAAAAATCCCAAAAAAATCACATTAGATCTAAGGTACTTAGCTTCACCATGCATAAAAATTTCACCAATTGCACGCATTTCGAGGCCTAATAAATCATTTGGTGAATTCCTTAATTTATTTTTAATAGGTTCATTTCACATCAAAATTAAGGTCTGACAATTTTCCTGGATTCCTCATCTTTAGATCTATTTAGGATAATTTTTTATTTCCAAAAAAAATGTGATTTGATATTTATTAAAATTAAATTAGTCAAAATCACCCTGCATTCCTTTTTTTAATTCAGTGTTAATTCATTTAGTGTCAGAAAATTCTAAAAAAAAGGGTAGCTTAATTTCATCCCATTCCATCATCTAGCCAAGTTTCATTATTTTTGGACTTCATTTGAACACTTATCTGATTTAACTTTAAAACTGGCCTGATTTTGCATATGTCTTGCATAATAAACCGAAAAGACCAAAAATATTCCCTCTGAAAATCAAACACTGGAAATTTGCTAAAAATCTACCTAAGGAGACAGCTGCCTCCCTGAGTTCAACCTTGGACTTCACCAAGTAAAAAAATTTTGCCGCTCGAAATTAATTTGAATATAATTGAAAATGGTTTTTGATCTGCTCTCGTTATCTGACTGCAACGAACGATATCAATTAATTGGAACATTAATTTGCTTGAATTAACAAGGGTAGTGGGAGCATTTATCAAAATGGCATCATTGCCGGGGATGCACGGCTTAGGTTAATTTGCAGTGAAATTCTGATTGTTTGATTTTCTATCCCTGGGTAGTTTGACCCCCGGTTTTTCTTGTGAATATTTCTCTGTCTTTTAAATTTTTGCATTTTTGTGTCGTTCTCTATCTGACCTCAACTTGTTTTTGTGCGAGGAACTCTGGAGTCAAAGACGCTTCGAGGAACCTGCATTTTAATTTGTTTGAGTGATTTGAGAGGACTTGTATTTTTCATTTTTTCTTCGCATCATTTCTAGCGGTTCCCGTTTGGATTCTCGCGTGTGTAAAAATAGTGGAACCATATCCCCGTGTGCTGTGTGGTTTGAATTGTAAATTAGGCTTGCAGTAGCGGCTCCTCGAGCTACTTTAGGAATTGCTTGTGCTCGTAATTTTTAGGACCACACATACACTTAAAAGACGCATCTAGACCGCAGATCTAGTTAAATCAACCTGTTCTTCACTTGTTAATAGAACTGCCTGTCTAGGAGCGGATTTTGTCGTCTGCATTTGCATATAGTGTAAAAATTTCAATTCTGTTTTGCATCCTGCATACAAGCGAAGGGATCACTGTAAGTCTTCTTAACTCAGCATACGCATCATCATTTTCGTGCATCAGCTTTTATCGATTTCCCCCTCTAATTTTCACACTTAAATTAAATGGAAATTGGGACTGGACGATAGGCGTGCTGTATGGTTGGACTAACAAGTGAGAACTTAACTTATAACCAGGACTGCTAACATTATTGACCAAAAAAATCGATAAAATTGGAAAATTGTTTGCGGGAGACTAATCCCCGACCTTGTTTTCAGGCTGAGTGAGGGTACTTGAGTATGTGTGAACACCTTAAGGCAGAGCCCAATTCCCCACCTTCCATGTCACAGGCCAACTGATCCTAGCAAATATCACAAGTTTGATACTTTCAGATTCATTGACTAGTACCAAGTAGCCTCCGCCTGTTCGCGGGTAGTCAGGGGTGAACCGGCGGTACTTCGCAACAAGTTGCTAGTAACCCTTCGAGGCGAAGTCCCAGCCTTGTCAGCCTCCGCCTGCTTGCAGGTAGATAGGGGCATGGTCTTTGAGTCCTTAACTTGGGATAGGAGCGAAGAAAGGAAGAACCGGCGGTATCTTAGGCGACAGGTTAAACAAGGAAGATGCATCCGGCTCTGAGCCGACTTCCCTATAGGCCGCGTAAATCCTTGCTATCTTGCTTGAAAAATCACACTTAAAATTAACAAGATTAATTGGACTCGATTTCGAGTCCTTCACTGTGTTGAGTGTGAACCTAGGGTCTTGGATTGAATTGCTTGCTTCAAGTAGGAGTAAAATCCTATCTTTATTTAGAACTCCCGATTCTTCTCGCCACTTCAAGATGACTGATGGGGGGGATATCGACACTTTATTCGCCAATCTCTCTTTGAGACCCCCACGAAAATCATCTTCACAGGCCCAAGCGCACCTTGGACCACCCAGGACTCATGACCCTCTTGAGTTCTGGATCCCTCACACCTAGGGTGGTTACTCTCAAACCAACCCTCTCCTCTCCTCTGAGCTTACCGAGGAAGACCATCGCCTCGGTAAGAAAGCCTTCCTTGAGTTATCCTCTAATCCAGATCATTTCCATTTCCCAAGACTAGAGGACAAGATGCCACCAAAGCAACCCCCAGATGAGAGAAACCAAGATGATCCACTCCAGCAAGTATTGGCTCGCCTCGCCCAAGCCGAACAAACGAATGCGGATCTTACAACAATAATGGGACAAATCGTTGCGGCAGGAGGAATCGACCGACCAATGGTTGATACCTATAACCCAACAGAAAATGAAATACAAAGTTGGTTGGCACCAGCGGTTCCCGCCGAAGCATTTGAACTCAAGCCCCACTTCCTTAGCCTGCCACCGAAGTTCAATGAAAATGCCCATGAAGAACCATATGCCTTCCTTCGAGACTTTGAGTTGTTTTGCAACAACCTTAGTCCTAGGGTTGGGCAAGATTACATTCGACTGAAGGCCACCCCTTTCTCCTTAGGAGATAAGGCACCACATTGGCTGAAGAACCTAGGGGTGAGATGTACAACCTGGATGCAGTTCAAGGACTTATTTCTGAAGAAGTTCTACCCTCTCAGTAGGACTAACCAAATGAGAACAAAGATCGCCAGTTTCCCAAGGGACCCAGTGAACCATTCCATGATGCCTGGGATAGGTTTAATGACCTAGTTCAGAAATGTCCCTGCCACGACATTTCTAAGGTGATCTTAGTCCAGACCTTGTTTTGTGATTTAACCCCGGAGATGCAGTGGTTAGTAAGTGCCACCTATGGAGAAAGCTATCTGAATAAAAATGAGAATACTGTATAGAAGATATTAGAGCAGATGGCAGAAACCGACAGGTCGCAGGCCACCAGGGGCTATCAGTTGTCTCCCTCACTCTTATCCAATGAGACAACCCGGAGGACTGTAGCAGATCTGACAGAAGACCTCATTCCCAGCATGGGGATGATTGCTGATAAGTTAACCATGTTCGAGCAGATCCACAAGAGAGGCGCTGACCTTGAGTTTCTCTCACGTCCACCGAAGCAAGTGGAGGAACTTTATGAGAAGGTAGCTAAGATAAAGCTACCTGCCCCTTCTGCACCACCTGTACCTGTACATCGAGTCCATCTTGTACAGGAACAGGCAGCGGGGCCTCAGAGTGGCTGGGATCAGACTTACACGCAGCAGGACCAGCATGCACCCCCACAAGTGGAGACTAGATACGAGGAGCCTCCGCAGGTATTCGAGATCAACGGGCTATGGTATAGCCGTGACCCCATCATCAGACAGTCGGAGATGGGGAATGGTCGGCCTCACCGACCTTCCCCATCTTACCAAGAAACCAGGTCCGTCCCTGCACCACGCTTTGTTCAGTCTAGGCCCGAACAAGGGTACCAACCTCAACAGCACCACCAGCAACAGCGCGCATTCCAGCAAGGTCTGTCCCATCAGCATCAGCAGTATCGGCATGGCCAGCAGGGCCAGTACAGAACCTCGTCTGCAAGTCAGCATCACCGGCCAGCTCAACCCACCGAATTGGAGTCCCTCACCTTGGCAATCCAGACCCTGTCTGATAGGGTCCAACAGATCCAGAATGACTATCTGGATATGAGAACCGATCTGAATCGTGTTTCTCGTACCCAGGATCAACAAATGGCGTCACCCCCAATTCCCGCCTAGGTTCAGGCCAATCCGAACTGCCTAAATCAAGGCCAGAACCGACCTCGTGATCAGGTATACTATTCAGATAAGTCTTTATCTGAACATGAGATCCTTTCATATGATAATGTAAATCATATGTCCCTCAGGAGCGGAAGGACCGTGATCGTACCTGATCGGGCACGAGCCCCGAAGGAAGGAGCCGCCAAGTCTCTACCTGAGGAGAACTTGGAGGAAGAAGAGGAGCAGCACCACCACCACCACCGACAGAAGAAGAGGACTTCTGGGTCCTCGAAGCAGCAAACCCGCATCAGTAGTAAGTCCGACGAAACTAATGAAGAGCCCGCACCTCCATCTGAGGAGGACCGTCCAGAAGAAGCGGAAGATGCATCACCGGTTTCGTCACAGCATGTTTCTTTTAGTCCTAGTCAGAGTCCGAGTCTGTTTCAAAGTCAGAGTCGTGTACAGAACTCAGTTCCCACTTTGAATGAAAACATTTCAATTTCAGAACATGAGTTAGAGTCAATAATCCCTTTCCCCCGAGCTCTTACGGGTGGAAAGAAGAAATTCAAAAAAATCCAAAAAGATGACCCTGAGATGGCAGAGTTCTGCAACAAATATATCAAGGTCACAATCCCCTTTGACAAGTACGTGGAAATGACCCCTGCATTTCAAAAATACCTTAAGGTGAGATGCACACCTACTAGTGTTAGCAGGAAGACCAAAAGCCGCGTTGAGAAACATGTTCTATCTGTAGCCACGACTTGTGCAATAAAGAACTCGTTTCCAAGGAAACGAAGAGACATGGGTGCATAGTATGTAGTGAGTCATGTTGATGACATCGCGTTTGCACGCACTCTCCTGGACAATAGTTCCTAAATTAACCTAATGCCTACAGCCCTCTATGAGTGGCTTAATCTCGGACCTCTTAGGAAATCTAGAGCCCTCCTGCAGTTCGCTGATAAATCAACCAAGAGGTCCCAAGGAGAATTGAGGAATGTTGTGATCAAAGTCGAGGGGCAGGAATACGTGGTGGACTTCACCATCCTAGATATGGAAACCCCTCGTAATTGGAGAGACTCCCAGATCATCTTAGGGAGGCCCTTCCTCAGGACAGCGGGGGCCTTGTTTGATTACAAGATCGGGAAGATCCAATTCCAAACTCCAGGAGGAGATGAGGAACTTGAGATGAAGCAGACCAGATGGCAGAGATCGGATTCCGAATCCAGCACCGAGTGCTCTTCAACCGAAGCAGACTGCAATCATGTAGACATAGTTGGGCCATGGAAGCAGAACCCAGCTAGCACCGATGAGTCCCTCCCCTCCGGAGATGATCCCTTGCATGAGTCAGTTTGCGAGGTCCTTAGAGATGAGTACAGCTCAGAACTTGCATCACCCTACATCTTCGATGACTTAGAGGCCCAGCTGGGTTTGTCAGTCCTCACCTATTTAGGACAATCGGAAGATGAGGATGACGAGTCGGACGGGGCTTTTGTCGATTGCATGGAGACCTTTAACGATCCGACTCCAGAGCCAAACAACTTGGTGGCAGTCATTACAGAGAAAGATCCAACCACTTACAACATGGAGCTCGATTCGATTGAGCCAGATTTCCTAGACGATCACACCAAACCTGAACTCAAGCCTTTACCCACAACATTGAAATACGCCTTCCTTGCGGGTCAGGACAAGAAATTTCCGATCATCATCAGTTTGCGATTGACCGAGGAGCAGGAATCTTGCTTGCTAGAGATCTTGGAGAAAAACTGCAAGGCAATAGGCTGGAGCATTTTCGATCTCCACGGAATAAATCCCGCTATGTGTTCGCACCATATCTACTTGGAGAATGAAGCCAAACCCTCTCGTGAATTCCAACACCGTTTGAATCCAAATTTACAAGAGGTAGTGAAGAAGGAGATAGAGAAATGGTGCAACGCGGGTTTTATTTATCCCATCTCCGACTCGAAATGGGTGGCCCCGATCCATGTGGTCCCGAAAAAGTCGGGAATTCAGACGACCACCAATGAGAACGGAAAGGAGATCGTGACACGAGTGCCCACGTCGTGGCGCGTCTGTGTGGATTACAGACGCTTGAATGTCGCGACGGAGAAGGATCATTTCCCCCTGCCATTCATTGATCAGATCCTAGAGAGAATAGCAGGGAAAGAATTCTTCTGTTTCTTGGATGGGTTCTCGGGCTACAATCAAGTAGCCATAGCTCTAGAGGATCAGGAAAAGACCATGTTCACATGCCCCTTTGGTACCTATGCTTTCAGGCACATCCCTTTGGGTTATGCAATGCTCCGGGTACTTTTCAAAGGTGCATGATTGCTATATTAGCCGAAATGGTCGGTGAATTCCTGAAAGTCTTCATGGACGACTTCTCGGTCCACAGTGATTCCTTCGATTCCTGTCTTAGGAATCTGGACCGAGTCCTCAAACGTTGTTGTGAGGTTAATCTGGTGCTCTCCTGGGAGAAAAGTCACTTCATGGTGACGGAGGGCATTGTGTTGGGGCACGTCATCTCCAAGAGAGGAATGGAGGTTGACCCTGCCAAGGTGGATGTGATCAGACGACTTCAGCCACCAACCAACGTCAAGCAGTTGCGGTCGTTCCTCGAGCATGTTGGATTCTATCGGAGATTCATTAAGGATTTTTCTAAAGTTGCCCGACCGCTAACTGAGCTTTTAGGAAAAGACATGGATTTTGTTGTTGATCACAAATGTCTTGAGGACTTTAAGCTATTGCAAGGAATGATTATGGACGCACCTATCCTACAAGCCCCAGATTGGTCTCTACCTTTTGAGATCATGACGGACGCGTCAGATTTTGCTGTTGGGGTTGTGTTAGGACAGAGGAGAGATGGCATCCCGTTTGCAATCCACTAAGCAAGTAAAATGCTTGATACCGCTCAGCGTAACTATACAGTTACGGAAAGGAGATGCTTGCGGTAGTGTTTGCCTTGGACAAGTTCAGATCTCACTTAATTGGATCCAAGGTAATTGTGTTCACTGACCACACGGCTCTACAGTATTTGATGGAGAAGAAGGATGCGAAGGCCCATCTTCTTCGGTGGATTTTACTTATCCAGGAATTTGATTTGGATATTCGTGATAAACCTGGAAAGAAGAATGTAGTAGCCGATCATCTTTCTCGTCTCGAAGATCTTAATACTTTCGAGGATTCACCAATTTGAGACTCCTTCCATGACGAGTCAATTTTTGTTGTCGACTCACTCGCATGATATGCCAACATCATGAACTATCTTGTCTCCAAGAAGGTTCCAAAGGGTTGGCCCAAGAGCCACATCGAACGACTTAAGTCGGATGCGAGACACTACCATTGGGAGGATCCGATCCTTTTCTTTGAAGGACTGGATTGTGTCTGGAGACGGTGTATTCCTCAGGAGGAATACCAGAGTGTCCTTTCTTTATGCCACAGCTTGGAGGCTGGAGGACACCACTCTGGGAAGAGGACCGCATGGAAGGTACTTCAGTGTGGCTTTTACTGTCCGACTCTGTTTCGCGATGCTATCACCTTTGCGAAGTCATGTCCAGTATGCCAGAGAATGGGAGGAACCGTTGGTCCCAAGGATGAGATGCCAATGCAGCCTATCATCTATTGTGATGTCTTTGACGCTTGGGGCATCGACTTCATGGGCCCATTCCCTGTTAGCCACGGGTTTGAATACATCCTTCTTGCGGTAGATTATCTATCCAGATGGGTGGAGGCTATCCCAATCCGAGCCGCAGACAGCAGAACTGTCGGTAAATTCATCAGAGATCATATCATCTCTAGGTTCGGGATTCTCAAAATGATGATATCAGATGGGGGTAGCCACTTTGTAAATCGGGAGGTGAAGAAACTCCTGAAGGACTACGGCATCGAACAACATGTCGCTAGCCCTTACCACCCACAAACTAATAGTATGGCTGAGGTGTCAAATCAGGAGGTGAGACTATATTGCAAAAGCTTGTCCACCCAGACAGAAAGGATTGGTCTTAGATCTTGGATCAGGTCCTATGGGCGTATAGGACAGCTTACAAGACACCGCTAGGAACCTCCTCATTTCAAATGGTATTCGGAAAGCCGTGCCATTTGCCTGCAGAATTAGTGCATAAATCAGAATGGGCAATTAAGAAGGTCAACTGGAACACACACCATGGGCAGAAGCAGAGAGAAATGGATCTGAGTGAGCTTGTGGAAGTCAGAAACCACGCATATGACAACAGTTTGGTGTACAAGGACAAGGTAAAGCGTTGGCATGATAAATATATTAGACAAAAGACCTTTGTTCCTGGACAAAAGGTATGGTTGTTTAATGCAAGGCTGAAGACCTTCCAAGGCAAGTTGAAATCCAAGTGGACGGGCCCATTCATTGTCCGGGCAGTGCATGATAGCGGATGTGCCAAGATCTCAGATCTTGCAAATGACGCACTGACATCCCTTGTGAATGGACAACTATTGAAACACTTCATCGAATCCAATGAGCAGTTAGTCCATGTTGAGGAGATTGTGTTTATGCGTGAGACAGATTCAGCAGATACACCTCGAGCCGCGCAGTAGACCTTACAACAGTGAGCTCCAACCATCAGCAGCATCTTGAAAGATTCAGACCGACTCACTTGTATATACCATCATTCCTGTACATTCTGTCCTTTCTCCTCTCACGACTCTGGTAACTCATCCCAGCTTCATCTATCTCTATCTTGGACTATACTTAGGATGACCATATCCTAAGTATAGGGGGGATGAGCCACCTGAGTCTGTTCTCTGTAAATCCTCCAGATCACATCGGTTCTTATACTCCTTCATGTCCTATACTTAGGCTAACCAAAGCCTAAGTATAGGGGGGCCGATGCCCACCTTGTATATATTCATCCATTTCCCCTCTTCCCCTCGTCCGCCCCATTTTTGATCTTTTTCCACACTTAGGCTGCCAGAGCCTAAGTATAGGGGGCGCGGAACGACTTCTATACTTTTTGTAATTTTAGCTCTCCTACACTTAGCCCGAGCTATGTCTTTTTAGTCGCTTTTCGTGCTAGGAGGACACAGCACAAGCTAAGTATAGGGGGGCATGTATATATTACATATATACTTTACCCATAGCTCGTACTTTCACGTATTTTCGCGTATTTTTGTATATATTATGCTATAATTACGGGGTGGGTAACAATTGAAATTTTTTTGTAAAATACACTTGTATAATCTGTAAATACTTGTATCATAGGAGGTATACCAGAGTGTCAAAAAAAAATATAATAAATGTGTTGAAAATAAAGGCTTCTTATTTACTTTTGCACATCATATCTGCATCTGAAAAGAAAAAGAGTCTTGCATTCCAATCATGTACATAGCATATCATCCACCCATCATCTGCATACATTGCATATGCAAGGTGAAAAGCTAGTGGGTTCTGAACCAAGTTATGTGTAGATATTGAGGATGGACTTGATTTGACCTTAATCCACCTAATTTCAGAGGAACGTTATAGGAAGTGGAATTAAGATTTTTCAGGTCAAGTGACTTAATTCTTTGAGTCCGCCAGTCTATGTTCACATGTCATTTTGATTGGTCTAAGTAGAATATCTCGTGCACACGCATGATTCTTTTAGATAGTGACCTAACTTGGACAAGCACAATGCACGTAGCTCTTCATTGATGAGGTGGTAAGGAGTAGAATCCTTTATCTTGGAGTAGCACACGGGTAGAAACATCCGTCCTCCTCTAGGGAGGGTAGTGCATCTCAACCCATTCTGGTGGTGTTGATGTCTAAGGACAGGACGCTGTGGGTTGCAATAATGCTTCAAAAGAGGGATAGTCTACTGGCTCAAGAGAAAAACTCTTGATGTACATGTTGCACCTTGTATATAGTTTCAAAAAAAAATAGACAGGCCAAAATAAAAGTAAAATATTGCCTGTCGGAGTATGTATATTAGCAAGAAGTCTGCAGCTGGATGACTTGGCTACACTGGTCAGGCATCCCGGGATAGGTAGCTACACTGGTTACCGTCCATTATTTTCTCTCCCCCCTCCTCTTGAGCTGGTCGCACTTGAACTTAGATCACGCGCACTTGAACTTAGAAGGGAATACCCCGCTCCTCGAGGAAAGAGTTGCTGGACCGGGTTATTGAGTTACCTTGTTAGAGGAGGATGGTTCTGAGCCATTTCTGATGTGGAGAGCTATTTTACACTTACACAATACAAGTAAGAATCATAGTCATCAGAAATTTACATTTGAGGATTTGTTCTAACCTGACTATTGAGGCATCTTGAATAGAAGACTTGTGGAACTTGAAGTCTGTTAGGTCTTAAGTTTAGGTCCCAATAAGGTTCCGCCACACAATTAATCAAAAGGTCGAGTCAAACTCCATTTTCAACTTTTTTTCATGACCTTGGTATGGAACCCAATCTCATTTCACTCTTACATTTCATTTTAGTTGCTCGGGGACGAACAAGGTTTAAATATAGGGGGTTGATGAATCTGTGATTCACCACTCTTAAAGTTGAAAATAGATCTTTGTTCCCGAGTAAATAGCTGCATATTTCCACTTATATTGCATAAGTAACATTCATGCATACATTGATAACATTTGCATTTTAGCATTCACATTTGCATTAAATAAGAAGCCAAGATCACTTGTAAAATATCCACCTATAAAACAACACCTCCCTTATAATATATACACCTTTTGTTAATAATATCAGGAAGAAGGTCAGAGATTTCCTTAGTAAAACATCCAATAAAGCCCTAGAACCCCTGGACCATAAAAAGCCCATAGTTCTCTTGTACTAACTCCAAAATAGGTATACTCACTTTCAGATGAATACACATCGAGAGACCTTTAAAATGAGACTAATTTCATCCAATTCGGAGCTCGCGGGAAGAAGTTGGGTTTTTGGGCCTCAATGTATACTATATATGTGTATATTTGTATTCTTGTATTTTTGGTATCATATTTGACCTCATCTCCGTTTTTGGTCAACAACATGAAACTTGTAGATCTGATCAAGTTCTACAACGTTCATGTTTTGAGTTTTTCCAAATTCGGCCTCCTTCTCTCTCTAATCTCATCTCTTCTCGCAGCCACTCACAGCTGGCCACGTGGCGCCCTCTGATTGCACCACGCGGCCCGCTCCCCTTTGCATCATCCGCCCGCATTTTTGGCCGTTGGATCTACTTTTAATCAAACGGTTCAGCCTTCACCACGCACGCTTATGTTTCCAGCCGTCTGATCTGATCCCATATAAGATCTGATCCACCCGTTAGCGCCTCTCCCACAGCTTGCCACGTGTCACCTTGTGCGCCCTTCGATCGCGCCTTCATCCATCCATCTCAGCCGTTATCCCCGCACCTACTCTCAACCGCCCGATCAATCCCCAGACTCCATATTAGCCCTCCATCAGCGCCTATTCGTACTCGCTCCACGTGGCAAGATCCAGACCCTTCGATCATGCCGCCCTCGATTCCATCACAGCCGCTTCTTCTAAACACGCGCCTTGGCCATTCGATCTGCGCCTCTTTCCCATCTGATCCCTCCGTTAGCGCCTCTCTCATAGGCCGACACATGGCTCATTAATGGCCATTCGCTTTCGCTTGGGAGCGTTAATCTTAACCATTCATCCGCTCTATGCTTTCAACCCTCCGATCGCCTTTAGTAGAGACCATCGTGTCCGTCCGCTGGCGCCACGCCTTCGACACACCACGTGGTAGCTCCACATCCCTTAGATCACGCGCCCTCGATCTTATCGGAACCACTCGTTGGTGCTTCGATCTGAGCCGTTGGATCGCAAGATCCAACGGCTAGGACTTCGTCTCCTACCTCCGGTCGGCCTCTCTCCCACTATCTCCACTGCGCCGACCCGTCGCCCCCTTTCTATTCTCAGCCCCACTCCAGCCACCCTCTCCGACTGCCAACACCACCGCGATCATCAACACTCTTCCCTCATCCTCGCCAGCTCCCTCACTCCCCACGACTCCCACCAGAGTCGCCCCACGACGACCTCGAACACCACCTTCCAGCGACTCCTACCATCAACTTCACCCTATAAATCACCCGCCTCCGGCCACTGTCTTCCCTATCTGCCATTCCCGAGAGATTCCCCGAGCTCCGGCCTTCGATTTGGTGACAGCATTTCATTGAGACGTTGAGCAAAGAAAGGGTGTCTTCTCCGGCGAGATCCACGGCCAACTCCGCCGTGCTGCAGCCACCTCCGTGAGCTGCTTGAACTCAAGCCTCCTACCGACCTTCGAGCGAATACACGGAAGCTTCCTCGGAGATTCTAATCCCAGGTAGATTCCTCCATCGATCCTCTTATCTTCTTCTTATTTTCCCCTTTGTTTTCTCCGATTAAATTCACCTTCCACCATCATCTTCTCGCTCCACCATCATCCCTCCGAGCTCCGCGACAGAGCACTGACCTCCGCACTACCATTAGTCTCCTCCGACGAGATACCCCACATTCCACCAATGCCAGCTCCGTCACCTGGGCGGAGCTCGATCACCGTCACCCCCACCACTTCGCAAGCCTCGCATTCCATTCCCGACAACTCCACGAACTACTCGCGTGCTTCGGCTATCTTCTAACCCCTGCAGGTGCTATATCTTTGATTGGCCGGAGGCTCGTCGGAGCTCCCTTCGAGCTCCTCCGTCACCGAGCTCCAGCGCACCTACTCCACTCCTAAGGCCACCGGACATTTCGCCGCCTCGCCACGCATCTTCCGAGCTTCATCAGATCCTCCATCGATCTTCGCCGACGACGAGGGGACGAGGCGGAGTTGGGCCAACCTGTCCTGAGCCCCGCCTTCTCCTCCGCAAGAGGCGGAGGGCTATCGGGGACAAAAAGCAGCAGCCGTCCGATCTCTTTGATTTGACGATCTGAGCAAGCCACGTCACCATTAGTCAGAGCAGCATCGGGCCGTTGGATCCATCTAGATCCAACGGTGCTTCGCCAGCCACGTCGCCTCACTCCGCAACCGTAGGATCATCCGTGATCCTACGGGCTTGAGCACGCCATGTTGACCTCTTCATCAAGCTCTAGGTACCGTTGGATCAATCTAGATCCAACGGTCACTAATCGACCACGTCGCCATCAGCAGGAGCGAGCCCCTCACCGTTGGATCAATCGATGATCTGACGGACTCATACACGCCACGCGTCATCATTCCGCAACCATTGGATCATCCTTGATCCAATGGTCCAGATTGCACCACGTCGCCCCGATCCGAGACTCTTCCCCGACCTCTAGGCTCGGATCACCCGAAGCTTCTCCGAGCCTCCATCTGAACCTCCAGAGCAGCCGAGCCAACGCCAGAGCCTCCGACGTCCATCGAGCCTAGGGCACCTCACGTGATCATGCACGTGCGGCCTAGGAAAATTGCATTGAGGCCCCTGAAGGTTTCTGATACTACAATTCAGTCCCTACGAAGCGACCCCACATGAGGAGCACCTGCGTCTGTGGAGAAATTGCATCTACCCCCTGCATTCTAGGTAATTGCATAATAGCTCTTGTAAGCATATTTTATTTTGAGCAATTTTTAATTCCTATATTGCAGTTATACCCCTGTCTTTGCACGCATATTTAGGCATTCATCTTTATTCATTTTTGAGTTCTAAAAATTGCATTATGTAGCTTACATTGTCCTCCTCTTTATGTGACATGTGCCATAATTTTGTAATATCAGTGGAATTATTTATTAATTAATTGGTCCATTTTTGTCATATTTTGCCCAATTTCACCTTTTAATTAATAGTAATTTCTCTGTAACTCCAAAAATTCCCAAAAAAATTACATTAGATATAAGATACTTAGCTTCACCTTGCATAAAAATTTCATCCCAATTGCACGTATTTCGAGGCCTAAATAAATCATTTGGTGAATTCCTTAATTTATTTTGAATTGGTTCATTTCACATCAAAATTAAGGTCTGACAATTTTCCTGGATTCCTCATCTTTAGATCTATCTAGGATAATTTTTTATTCCCAAAAAAATTGTGATTTGATATTTATTAAAATTAAATTAGTCAAAATCACCCTGCATTCCTTTTTTTAATTCACTGTTAATTCATTTAGTGTCAGAAAATTCTAAAAAAATTAGGGTAGCTTAATTTCATCCCATTCCATCATCTGGTTCAGTTTCATTATTTTTGGACTTCATTTGAACACTTATCTGATTTAACTTTAAAACTGGCATGATTTTGCACGTGTCTTGCATAAAAAACCGAAAAAGACCAAAAATATTCCCTTTGAAAATCAAACACTAGAAATTTGCTAAAAATCTACCTAAGGAGACATCTGCCTCCCTGAGTTCGACCTTGGACTTCACCAAGTAAAAAAATTTTGCCGCTCGAAATTAATTTGACTATAATTGAAAGTGGTTTTTGATCTTCTCTCGTTATCCGACTGCAACGAATGATATCAATTAATTTGAACATTAATTTGCTCGAATTAACAAGGGTAGTGGGAGCGGTTATCAGTATTCCAACACGTTGAATTATCTTGTCTCCAACAAAGTTCCTCAGGGTTGGCCCAAGAATAAAATCGATCGACTCATATCTAAAGCGAGATATTACCATTGGGAGGATCCATTCCTTTTCTTCGAAGAACCGGATTGCATATGGAGAAGATGTATTCCTCAAGCGGAATACCAAAGTATCAGCAATCTATGCCACACTCTGGAGGAGGGAGGACATCATTCTGGGAAGAGGACCGTTGAGAAGATACTGCAATGTGGATTTTACTGGCCGACCTTGTTTAAAGATGCTTACAATTTTGTCAGGTCGTGCCCCGTCTGTCAAATAATGGGAAGGACAATTGGTTCCAAAGATGCCATGCCTATGCAACCAGTGATCATCCGTGATGTATTCGATGCATGGGGCATTGACTTTATGGGACCATTCCTTAATAGTCAAGGATTTGAATATATTCTTCTTGCGGTAGATTATTTATCTAGGTGGGTGGAGGCTATCCCTACTCAAGCATCAGACAACAAAATTGTTTGCAATTTTTTGAAAGATCACATTATTTCGAGGTTTGGAATCCCAAAGGTATTAATATCTGATGGAGGCAGCCACTTTGTTAACCGGGAGGTGACGAAGTTGACTAAGGAATACGACATCGAGCATCGTATCGCTAGTCCTTACCATCCACAATCCAATGGCATGGCCGAGGTGTCAAACAGGGAGGTTCAAGGAATTTTACAGAAGCTCATCCCCCTTGACTGGAAGAACTGGTCCCAACTCCTAGACTAAGTTCTATGGCATTATCGGACAGCTTATAAGACCCAATTGGGCACCTTCCCATTTCAAATATTATATGGAAAGCCATGCTATTTGCCCATAGAACTCGTGCATAAATCAGAATGGACAATCAAAAAGATTAATGGGAATTGTCACCAAGGGAAGAAGAATCGAGAAATGGATTTGAATGAACTATCCAAAATTCGAAATCATGCTTATGAAAACAACACCATTTACAAGGACAAAGTAAAGGGATGGCATGACAAGAACATTTGAATAAAGATCTTTGTCCCAGGGCAGAAAGTATGGCTATTTAATGCAAAATTGAAAAATTTCCAATGTAAATTGAAATCAAAATGGACGCGAACCTTCATCGTAAGAGAGGTACACTATAATGGTAGTGTTGAGATCTCAGAGAACGCAGATAGAATGCAAACATCTATAGTCAACGGTCAACTACTTAAACACCTTATCGAATCCAATGAGTAATTAGTACAAGTTGAACAGATCTCCTTCACTCAGGGCATAGCTTTTGACAAAAGATTTGATCTGCCCAGATAGACCACCTCTCCAAATCCAAAACTCTCATGTATATCCATCAACCTGCTCTCGGTCCCCCGATACTTAGTCTAAGGGGATCGATTTCATTGTGTATACATCACTTCTATCCTTTCCATTCACCCTCGACTGCCTCATTTCATACTTTTCTTCCATTCTTAGTCCCTCAAAAGAATAAGTATGGGGGGGGGGGCATGTCGACTTCTATTTTTCTTGTCTCAGCTATATTGAGTACGGGCTATGTCTACATTTCACTTTGTTCCATGAGGACATAACACATGCTAACTATAAGGGGGGGGGGGTGTTTGTATATATTCTATCTACTTTATGCATATCTCGTACTTTAATTGTCTTCATCTAACATCGAGGATAAGTATAAGTAGTGTATATTATGTATATAATACCTTTTTTTGCAAAAAAAGTAAAAAAAAGAAAAAAAAGAAAAAAAAGAAAAAACATGCATAAAAATTCACTCATGGTCTTGCATTTCATGCATTCTTTAGTTGATATATTCCTGACACATTCACTATCACTCAAGGCTTGAGGATTTGGAGGACACTTGATTTCTGTGATCTTAAGAATCTGAGTTAGCCATCCTTAAGTCATTAGGGTTTTTGAACTTAAATATCCACACTTCCCTAGTTTGAAAGATTGAGTACTATATTGCAATCTTCATCTCTACCTTCAAAAGAATATGATCAGCACAATCACATTCACAACTGCATGATTGATGAGATGAGTTGAGATATCATTTGAGGAACTAGGACTAGAGATTTGAGTTCAGACCCAATCTAATGATATTCGAGGAAGGAATAAAGTTAATGAAGGCTTCAGAAAACCTGAGTGTCAACAAAACCATAGCTAGTATGTGGACAAGTTCATATACTATCTCTTTGAGATTTATGTATGTGCTAGGGTGGATGAAAGTTAATGATAATTGTTGATCAGTGTGCGCCAACTTTTGGTAAAAGCAGTGGATCTAGCCAACAAAAGCAATGAAATGTCAAAGAAAAGCTCTATCATCCAAAGTCAAAATTATAAATGAGCTTCCACCAATGGTGAGCGCACCCAAACATTTTCAAAGTGTCCACTTAGACTAAGCGCTAATTAGGACCAAGGAGTCGGGCTGACACCAAAAAAGGGCTCTGCATCGTAAATGCTACAAGTCTGGGTGTCGAAGGTATCTTAGATAGTCAAAAGAGACACACCCCAATGTACTCCCAGAAAAACAAGTGCGGACGACTCCAAATTCTCTTGAAGGACACATTGATCAACAAAATAAAAATATACATGTGTTGAGTATTAAGGCACTCGAGAGGCACCTTGTTACAATATAAGGGAGAGAAAATTAGACACAATCATATGCCCTCCATCATCTGGTCGTCCATCTACACTTTCAAATCTGACAAACTAATGAGACGATTGACTGAAGCAAGAATAGACTTATTTCCTAGTGTTTATGATTAGGTCTAGAGGAGAGTCTCTTGGATTGGAACTTTGGGTGATGTCTCGACTTAACTCTCATGAATGCAGTACACTAAAAATCATATCCTTATACTATATGTACAAACATAGAGTATGAAAATTAGAAAAGTTGGATTCCTTTTGATTAAAGCATGGTTGAGCCCAGAATTTTAGGATCACTCAAATTAAGGGTCTTCTTTGAATTGAGCCTTGAAAATTCACATGCACAGTCAAGGATGTATTCAACTAAGTCATTCATTCATTGATGCTCGGAGACGAGCATGGTTTAAGTATAGGGATATGATGAATCTCGTATTCATCATGCTAAAACTGGTCAATTAGGCTATGTTCCTCAAAATTTGCATGCATTTAATCATTAATAGAGCATCATTAGCTTGCATACATGTGTAAATAATATTTGCATTTCATCATGCATAATTGCATTAAAAATTTCAAGTGTAAAATAGCCCAAAAAGCTGTTAACTTCTCATATTTTTAATTAATTCATCCTAACTCCGATTGACCCCAAACCACTTCCATTGTGTAGATATTACTAGCAAGAATAAATTAAAAAAATACAAAAATTACTATTAAATAAGTGTCAAATAATCCAAAGTCTAATTTCACATCTAACAGAGTAAAATGAGCATATCTTCCTCATACAATGTCCGATTTTGGTATACTCACTTTTAAAGTACTCCATTTTCAAATACCTTAAAAAAGGACCAATTTCATAAAATTCAGAGCTCACATGTAAAAGTTGGGTTTTAGGCCTCTTTTGCGCATTTTGACTTTCTGCTATTTTTGACCTAAGTTTTTATGTACATAATTAACTCTTTTAATCTTATTTCTTCATCATTTATGTTCTTTGATGAAAGTTTTATTAAACGGCACAAAAATCAAAATCCAGATTAAAACTGAAATAAAAGAAACTGATTGAGTCCAAGTGTCTGTTGTGAGTCTGTACAAAATTGTGTGTTTCATACTTCTATTTTATTTTCCTATTTTCTTATTTATTAAAAATCCAAAAAAAATCAGATTAGTGTGTAATTAATTTTCTTGTACTTTATCATATTTATTCTAGATTTTTTGTCCTCTTTAAAACCACCAAAGAAATTGCAAAACCCGAAAAAAATCGGTTTTCTATACACATGGAGAACCACCAAAAAGTCCATTTCACACAGATGACCTCATTTACTCACGGGTCCTTCATAAAAGTTGTAGATCTCGTCGAGACTTACAACTTTCTCTTATTTCTTCTCTACCTTTTTAATTCTGAAATTTTTTTAGTGCCACCTGGCAGCTCCTAGGCGTGCCACGTGGCACCCCACTCTCTCTCCAGCCCCCCTTCGGCACGTGACCCCTTCCTTCTTCCTCTTGGTTGTTGCCCATCTCTTGTAACCCCCATCACCTCATGCTTGTAACGCCGCCACCATCGACTACCATTACCGCCGTGCCCACTCTCCTTCTCCGACCGTTACGGAGCGATCCTCGATGACCAACCAACACACACTTGTGCCTTCCTATAAATCTCGTTGCAGCTCCCTCATTCGACCCATCCGCCATCGTGTTCACCAAACACGAGCCTCTAGATTCTCGGGGGTGACAGATCCCAGATCTTGGTTGAGAACCCACGAGCATGAGGGAAGCATGATCTAAGTAGCTCGTGCTCCTTGTTTACAGGAGATGCATATGCCATCCTAGCTCCAGCTTTGCCTTCTGTCGAGCAAAAACTGGACGAGGGCGATCGACCATTAGGACACTATCCACAGGAGCCTCCGATATGCTCTTCCTCGATCCCCTCGCACCACTAGGTAACACATTCCTCCTGTTCTTATTCTCCATTACCTTATTTGTGTCGCCTCTATCCTTCATTTCCTCGCTCTCCAACCACCATACACCTCCACCTCGTCATCATACACCTCCGTCCTTGCAAAGGCCGAAGCTTAGCCCTGTTCACTCATCGACGCTCGGAGCCCTGTTCCCCTTTTCCTCGTTCATTTTTGCTAACTCTGCAGGTCTGCGCCTCTACCCCGCACGACCATCCAACCTCGACAGCCCTCTACGCTCTGCCACCGCGGTCGCCCGTCCTGCACCTTTGCGCCACCGCGCGGATGCGACATCGCCCACCACCTCTGCTCCTCCACGTGCCCACCGCCTTCGATCGAGCCGCGCCCCTGACGTACAGTTGCCGTTGGGCCAACCCTTGATTCGACGACTACAATGAAGCATCGTCCGCCAGACCGAGCCTAGGCCCAGTATAATGGCTTGGGATCCCCGAGCCTCCTCCAGCTGTCGCTTAGGCTCGGGAACTCCGAACCTCCGCTTCGACCTCCGAACCTCCGCCTCAGCTGCCGATCCTGAGGTCTGGCATCCGAGCCTCATCCTCATCCGCCTGACTCTTCGCCTCGCCATTCGAGCCTCCAGGTGCACGTAAGGCACACATGCACTGTGGGCAAATTACGAAAAGGCCCCCGCCAGTTCCTAATATTACAGATATACCTCTGCTTGGGTAAATTACAAAAGCCCCCCCCACTTTGCAAAATTATAGATTAGCCCCTCCAAGGACCTGTTGAAGGAAAAACTGTATTTTAATTAAAATTTAGTCCCTAAAATTTCATTTCATCACGTCTTTTTCATCTGAACTCTGATTTAAGCGTATAATATGTCGTTTTGAAGCTATTTTCATGCTATATCATTTATCATAGTTTGTGAGAACATCTGAAGTTGTTTATTGATACTTATTATTTGAGGATCTCAGTTGACAAATGCAGGATACATTTGACATATCAGCACCATATTTTCATTGAGAAATAACGACATCTTCTGTAAGAGTTCAGTTGAGGAATTCAATTTGATTAACTCCTTGAGGATTGTTTCCAATAATTCTATATATGCATGGATTAAATCAAGGATAAACATACTTGACTCCATATATCACAGACCGATTATTAATTTTGAGGAGTAATTTACATGGATTTTTTGACAGGAATATTCATTGATTAATCTCTTTACCTGTAATTTGGAGTTGATAAATCTTTCTGGGCGTTAATATCTTTCAATCTGTGATTATCTCTCGATAATTAATCGATTAATTTCACTGGGGATTGAATCGTAAACTTCACAGATCCTGGACATAATCTTCTCTATTTATTTTCTTTGCATCGCATCTTCATCATTGCATTGTATTATATTGTCCAACACAGAAATTAATCAACCACTAATTAATTATTTTATTTAATTTAAAACCACACAACTAAGAATCACCGTTCCATATGTTAGACCTTGGTATACTTGCCAAGAAAAATTATCCACAACATTCAAAGTTTGTGGTTTTTGCTGAACTGAATTTCTCGCCTATACTACGACATCTATTTATTCTTAAAGATGCAAATTTGACGTTTATCAGTCTCCCTCTCCTATAAAAGGACCCCAACCCTATTGAGTCCGAAAATCCGCCATTTCTCATTTTTTTCCTTCATGTGAGCTTCGGAGAGTGCAAGGGCGAGTGACAGAAGCACAATCATGTGTCGTCGAGCGAGGTCAAGGACAAGTAGAGATTCAGCGAGATCGACGCCAACGTCGTAGTGACAGAAGCGCATTCATGAGTTGTCGAGCGAGGTCGGGGAGAAGTAGAGATTTAGCGAGATTGACGTCAACATCGTAGCTTCTACTTCATCATCCGAGGAGCCTCTATCTCCATTGGGCATCGAGGCAACAATCGCCACCAAGAGCTCCTTCGAGCTCCAGCATTCCTTGGCGAGAACCCCTTCATCCAGGTTAGGCCCTTAGATCAATGCTTCATCCTTCATTAGATCTAGATAGTTTTACCTATTTCCCTTCTCTCTCTATTTCTCTCTTCTCCCTCAATTCTTCTCTGATTCGAGTCATTTTAATGTCAATCCACCATCATCTAATTGATCCCATCTTCTACGCATTTCTCTCATCGCTAATCATCTCAGATCTACCCGAGATCTGAGCGTTGGATCCTTTTTCCTTAACATTTGTAGAGGATCCCATTCTTCCATTAATTTTCATTTATTCTAAATGTAATGACCGAGGTTCAAACCTCGAGCCTTAGATTTTATTTGCAAATAACAAATCGGATGAAGAGAAACTATGACTGTAGTGACTGTAGCAGCATAACAGACGTGATCAAAACTTCAACCTGCATTTATGTGTAAATATTCCCTTCGATTTGAAGGCAGATTATCATATGAAGAGGATGAGATGATCTGTGCAGTATGACCAATTCTATCATAGAGGAGTACCTAGAGATCTGCTACTCTTGAGAACCACATGATTTAAGTAGTGTCACCCTGTCTGACATTGAGCATTAACTTTCGAATCACACACCTGCAATGAAGCACCTATAGCTAGAGATCAATATGAGAATCAATGGTAGATCAGAACCTCCATCGTACATGGAAACATCCACCGCTACCTTCAGAAGAAAATGGAAGAACAAGCAACTCTCTCCAGGTCTGATGTAAAGCCTTAAACTTCGTCACTCCCGGATCCTATATCATAAGATCCGTCTCATCAATAGGAAACCCACATAAATTGTTCCGTATGAATCGAACTTTGTTTGGAATTATTATGATTTTTGGAAGAAAGATATGCAAGTAGGCTTAAGATGTCATTAACCTTAATGGTTGTCATTAAGACTAATTAAACATGATTAAAGAAAGTAATGATGGATTGAGGATTGTAAATGCCCATTAGCGAACATTGATCAATAGTTAGCAAAAGTTAAGTGTAAGCTGCAATGGTTAAATCATGATTACTAGAAGCTAGTCACGAATAATGTTATAAGTGTCATTAGCGAATCTAGAATCTTCTTGATAATTCTACCATTATCCCCATGTTTTAGATAAGGTTTGACCAAAATCGTGGGTCAAAAAGATAGGTTGTTAATCGTAGTTAAGGTCTAAACCATAGTTTACTAACCATGGTTATTGGTTTTCTGGAACCTATAAATAACCCCCACCCATTCATTCTCTATGATTTTCAGTACCACCACTACCTCGAGAGCTAGGGTAGAGAGGATGGGAGGAGGAGAGGTGATGACGTGCAATCAATCACTAGGTGCAATCAATCACGAAAAATCAAGACCACAAGGATAAAACAATCAAGCACAAAATCAATGTTAGTGGTCTATGCTATTTATTTAACCTAGTATAGCGACAAGGGTCGAACACAAGGAGCATAGAAATGTACGAAGTAGTCAGAAATTAGATGAATAAAAACATATTTTTGTTCTTTTTAATTTGCAATTTTTTTATATTTTCAAAATAAGGAAACAAATAAGAAAGCAAGGGTACAAATTATTTTCAACAATTTTTATTAAGAGTAAAAATGTTAAAAAATAGGGAATAATTTTTTTGTGTTTTTCAAATATTCAGATTTTTTTTGTAATTTTATGGTATTTTTTATTTTTATGGGATTTTATAAAAATGGAAGAGAATCAAAACAGTGAAATAATGTAAAGAATGGACAAAAAGGCAAGTTTAAAATATTAAAATTCCTTAAAGTCCTAGGTGTGATTTTTATGAAAAAGATAATAAAAATATCTAAATACAACAACAGAAAAACTATTTTTTTATTTTTCTAGAAATTTTAATGATTTTTATAAGTTTTTGAATATTTTGTGATTTTTGGAGTTTTTACAAGGAATTTTTATGCAAAACTCCTACTGAAAACAAAGCATATGAAAAGAAACACAAACAAATATTTATGAATTTTTTCCGATAATTTTTCGAATTTTTATGTATTTTATAAAATAGGCAGGACAATTTTTAAAGGTTTTTGATTTTTAGAAAATATCAAATAAAACTAAATTATGTCACAATAATTACCATATATATTACACATTAGGAGGAGCTAACTACAATTTTTATGGTACATTTGGAGTTTATTCAGTAATTATTTGATTAAAAACAACACACATAGTACACAAGGACCTACTTGCAATTATTTGAAAGTTTCAGGGCCAAATAATAATAGAAATTAAAAGCCCAGGTATAAGCTTGAAATTTGTCCATTAAATTTATGCACATGCAGAATATTCACACGTACAGGGTTATAACTACAAATAACCAAAACTTCTTTTCAAAACAGAACAATCAAGAACACAAGGGTATATCATGCAAAACACCGCTATGCACGTGAGACGGCACGTGAGTTCAGTTAGATAGAACTAAAATGCAAATACGAGAAATAACAAGGATCCAACTACAAAGTGTCTGTGTTTACAAAATTATTTACTGGACTAACTAATAAAGCATGAAAAATATGGGATAAAAGATGCAAAGTATCCCGTAGCACGTGAGGAGGGCATGGGGTGACACGCAGTGAGCTCTGAAGGAGGCGGGAATGTGCGGTGCAGATCGCCTGCAGTGCCAGATCTGACACCTTAAGGAATGTCGGTTACATGTGGTGCCAATGTGTCAGGGCGTGCCAGATCAACGGTCCAAATGCTGCAGCAACGAGCAGCTCAGATCCAAACTTGTGCTCTGATCATTATCTAGCGGTGGCGAAATATGGTGGATGAACTAGTGAAAGGAAAACTTCGATCAAGGATGGGTACGCATCCTTTGGACTGATCGAGCCTCCAAAAGGACCAGCACCTCTCGTGAGGTGCTCCGCGTAGATTCCCGAAGATGGATCTACTGGATGGTGGTCGAATGCCCATGACGAGGGAGCTCCACCTGCAATTGCTCTGCCAAGAAGCTGGAGGTCCAGTAAAGGTTCCTGTTACATGGGGGTACCTGCAAGAGAAAGCTGAGACTCGGGGAAGTGCACCGGTCAGGGTTATTTAAGCCAAAAGGGAAAAAAGCGATGATGGATGGAATCCGATCTCCTGCGAAGGGGGTAGAGGGAGATATAAGCCTCAATCTCAACTAGGTGGTCGAGCCTAAGGATGATCAGGCTGCGGTCAATATAATGGTCGAGAAGGCAATTCAACTAGAACGACTGGGTGTGGGTATTGAGGCTCCGACCGACTGGTCGGATTGGGTGAACGTGCGGCAAAGTGAACTGGAAAGTTCGATGGAAATAGGAAATGAAGTCGGAATAGGTGCTACCTGCGGGTTGGAAAAAGTTCCTGAGCGTTAGGCGATGAGGATCGTTGGGGTAGTGGCCTCAATCTTGCTGTGGAAGGTGGGGAGGCTGCTCGTGATAGATCTCCAACAACGAAGGGTGAGCTACTGATTCAGGCCACGAAACTCCTCTCCAGAGGCATCTCCCAGCTGTTGTCACTCGACTAGGGTTGTCCAAGGGTGAAGGAAGGGGTGATGAACGAGCTGCGATGCCAGGAGGTGGAATCAAAGCTTTAATAGTCAACTCGAGGGTCTAGAAAGATCGGCATGGCGTGCAAAACCCTAGTGGGATTCGGATCAATCGAAGGATCCACAAGAATGTCAAATATACAAGGAATATCGGGTTCAGATCTCGAGGCAAGAGTAGTTCGGAAACGGGCGGGAAAAAATCAAAGAAGATGCTCCGACGACGCATATTTGACTCGACCCGAGCTTGGAGGGGGCGTTGACCGAGGTCAACAGACCCTCCTAGACCAATTAGAAAATTCGAATTTATAAAATAATTACAAATTCAATAAATATATTAAATGAATTCAAATAAAAAGTGTATAAAATAAAAAATGTTTATTATTTTCCCAACTATTTTCTGTGATTTTTAATTATTTTTATGAAAAATAAATTAGGTATATATAATATATAGTATTATATACGGATATAATATACCTATGTATTACGTATAATAATTTTTATTTCATTCTTTTTACACAAGTATCCTAGTTTTGTATTTTATTTATTTACAAGATAATTTGTGGAGTATAAAATAATTTCTAATTTGTTTTTGTTATTTATTTACATGTATATAATAAATAGGAAGTGAGAAATATATACATGTATTTTGTAAAATTGAGAGAGGATTTTTTTTATTTATTTTTCTGATTTTATTTTATTTTTGTTTTATTTTTAGGAGTATACACAAGGAGGTAAAAAGAATATTTTATTTTATACAAAATAATTATATACATCTATAAGTAATATGTACAATATAGACTAGGCCCTATCTCTCTCTACTTATTTTGTTTGGCGATCATGTCAAGGCTTGACCTTCTCTTGGGACTCGGGTCACTCTGTATTTATTCTAAATACCTCCCTCCTTTTTCTTTTCCTTTATTCTTTCATTTTTGCATAAATACAAGCTAAATACACAATGTTAACATATGCATGTCAAATGCTAACTTATTATATTTACACCTATTTACATGATACTTTGCCAAGATAGATAGCTAAAATAAAAGAATAAAGAGTGAGAATCAGGGATTCATCACCCCCTATACATTACCTTTGCTAGTCCCTTAGCAAACACTTATTTGAAAAAGAAGTGAAAAAGAGAAGAAAAGAAAAAGAAGGAGAATCAAGGCTTATTATTAAACTTATCTTCATTAAATTGAAGTATGGAGCTCAATCAGACCTTTGGATTATTAGTTTGTCGGAACCTATTTGGACTTAAGTTTAAGACTCAACACCCTCTAAGTTCCATCAATCTATGGTCAAGACACCTTGACAATCCAGATCAGAACAAGTCTACATACACAAACTCTAATGACCATGAACATTTTCTTGTATGGTGTAAGTGATATGTATCTCACCACCTCATAAATGACAGAGAAACATCCCTCCTTAACAAGGTATCTCTAATGTCCTAGTAAAATAGCTCATTCCTCGAGGAGCAGGGTATTCCCTTCTAAGTTCAAGTTCAACCGTCTCAAGAAGAGGGGAAGGAAGAGAATGGGCCATGACCAGTGTAGCCATGTATCCCTGGGAGCCTAACCAGTGTAGCTAAGTCTCATGCTGCAAGCTTCATGAGATGAGAAAGTGTAACATAAGCTTTTCTTTCTTAGACTATATACACTTCGACAGGCATTTTATTTTCAATCAGGCATGTCCACTTTTTTTGGAGTTTTTCTTTTTGCAAAATTTTTTCTATGTGCATATGTACAACATACCTACATGGTGCAACATATATACATAAGGACTACTATCCCTCTTTTGAAGCATTATTGCAACCCACAACTTCTGTCTTTAAACCTCCACACCACCAAACCAAGTTGAGGCGTACTTCCTTCCTTAAAAGAATACGAGAGGTTCCACCTAGAAGTACTTGCCTTGTATGCTACCCCAAGCCAAAGGAAACTACCTCCTCACCACCTCATCCGTAGAGAGATATGTGTAAGGTGCTGGTACAAGTAAAGCCATTGTCTGTAAGAGTCATGTGTGCATTGTTAAGTGTTCTACTTAGGCTCATCAAGATGACATGTGAACATAGCCTAGTGGACTCAAAGAACTAAGTCACTAATGGACATGAAAAGTCTTAACCCTAAATCCTACAAGGTTCCTATTAGAATTAGGTGGATTAAGGTCTTAACCAAGTTCCATTTTCTAATTTAATTCCAGACTAGTTTAAATATCAACTATGATTCAGAAGAATATACAAATATTTAATTTTTATGCAAAATGTTTGAAAATGTGCAAAATTTTTGAAAATATTTGAATGTATGCATGAATGGAGAAGTTTTGCAAACTATTTACAAACATTTACACATAGGTTTTGCAAGATTTTATTTTTCAAACATTTTACAAAACTTATGTACGATATACATACTTTTGATACAAAAATATTTATAAACTTTTCACAAGAAAAGTATTTTTACAAACATTTGTATAAGAATAGTTTTTATAAATAGCTATGTATGTGCAAGAAAGAATTTTATGTATAGGAAAAAATTAATTTTTTTATTTTTAGATATAGGATTTTATCCAATTTATTTATTAACACACTCACACCAAGTACAAGTTATGATTAAAGTATATATGTAATAAATACGAAACCCGCCTATACTTAGCTCGAATGATGTCCTCAGAGTGATTTAAGAGCCATGAAGAAGACATAACTCGTGCTTAGTATGGGGAAGTGAAAAGAAAGGCTATTCTATAATGATGAATCAAAGAACAGAATGAATAAAAGTCGGTGATCCCCCTACACTTAGGATCAAGTAATCCTAAGTATAGTAGAATGTACACAAAAGGGAAGACCGGAGGTTAGGATGTACAAGATCTATATTCCCTATACTAAGGGTAAAATATCCCTAAGTATAGGTAGCAAAATATAGGTAAAAAGAATCAAAAGAATAATAAAAATCTGACACCCCTTATACTTAGCGTAAAGTACACCCTAAGTATAGCATAATCACAAGATGCAGAGGGGGTGTTAGACTAAAGAATGAAGTGATATGGACATTTGGATCTATACAAGGTAGAAGACAGTGATAATCATGCATGAGATGCAAATGATATGAGTCAAAGACAACATCTCGTACAAAATGAATCAGGGCTACATCAACAATCAACGAATCATGATCAAGATATGGCTCAAGGCACTGACTGTTAACGCGATAGGTGGACTCAGATGACATATGAGATCTGTCAATGCTACCATTGTCATGCACTTTTCAGACCAAATATGGCCCTTTCCCCTTACTCTGCAATTTCCCTGGAAATAATCTAAGCCTGGCATCAAACAACCATACTCTCTGATCTGGCTCAAACTGCTTATGATTGATATGAGAATCATGCCATATCTTTACTCGCTCCTTATACTATAGGCTGTTTGAAAAGGTTGTATCTCTAAGTCTCCTCCAGGGCTGCCAATTCAGCCTTTCTTTGATCTCCTATACTCTCTGAATCCAATAATATTTTCGTGACAACCCATAGTGACATATGCTTAATCTCAACAGGTAAATGGTAGGGCTTGCCATAAATGAGACGAAATGGAGACGTACCCAAAGGAGTCTTGAAGGAAGTCCGATATTCCACAAGATCGAGTCCAAAAGTTGTGACCAATCCTTTCGATCTGGGCAGACTACCTTCTGCAATATTTTCTTGATCTCCATGTTCGATACTTTAACAAGAACATTGATATGAGGATGATATGGAGTGGCAACTCGATGGTCTATGCTGAACTCGTTAGCAAGGGCCTTTACCTTGTCGTTGATAAAGTGAGAACCCCGATCAGATATTAATACTCTAGGCATCCTGAACCATGAAATGATATTCTTCCTAAAAAATCTGCAAACAATCTTAGCATCTGGGTTTGAGAGGGTATGGCCTCAACCCAGCGATTCACTTAATCGTAACCAACAGAATGTACTCGAATCCCCGACTCTTAGGGAATGGACCCATGAAATCGATGCCCCATGCATAAAAAACCTAACAGAAGTGAATGGGCTGCATCGACATCATATCATGCTTTCCACAAGTGCCCATCCTCTGACAATCAGTACACATCTTCACGAATTCATCAGAATCCTTGAAGAGGGAAGGCCACCATAGGCTCTTTTTATATTGTTCTCCTCCCAGAATGATGTCCCCCTACCTCTAGCTTGTGGCTGTAAGTGAGGATGATGTGGTGCTCCTCCTGAGGAATGCATCGAAGCCAAACGCTATCCCCTCCTTCATGATAAAGGATGGGATCCTCCCAATTAAAGGACTTGGCCTTCACTAGGAAAGTCTCAAGTCGATGCATGGCCTAACCATGTGGAAATTTCATGGCAACAAGATGGTTCACAATATCGACGTACCATGGGAGTGAGGTGATAGCAAGGATCGCCTCATCTGGGAAGGTCTCAGTAATGGGACCAGTCTGCTCAGATTCCTCAAGATTTCCAAATAGGAGAGATGATCCGCCACCAGATTCTTGAATCCAGGTTTATCCTTAATCTCAGTATCAAACTATGGGAGTAGAAGAATACCCATGGTCAATCGAGCTTTGGCATCCTTATTTGCCATAACGTACCTGATGGTGGTATGATCAGTAAAGATAGTCACTTTGGATCCAAGAATATATGATCTAAATTTATCCAAGGCGAAAACTACGATTAGCATCTCTTTCTCTATGAAAGTATAGTTCCGTTGAGAAACATCTAATGTAAGGCTAGCATAGTAAATGGAAAATGGTATTCCATCCCTCCTTTATCCCAACACGCCCCCACGACAAAATCGGAGGCATCTGTCATGATCTCGAATGGGAGAGACCAATCGGGTGGCTGGAGGATAGGAGACTCAACAACTAGGTTCTTGAAAGTCTCAAATGATGCAAGACACTTATCATCTACAATGAACTAAGTGTCTTTCGTCAGCAAATCAGTCAACGGTCGGGCAATCATGCTGAAGTCGTGAATAAAACGTTGGTAGAAACCGACATGCCCCAGAAAAGACCGTAACTATCGCAAGTTGGACGGTGGATTGAGTTTCCTAATGATATCTACCTTGTCTGTATCAACCTTCATATCCCTGTTAGAGATGATATGACCAAGCACCGACCCATGAATTTGTAAAATGTTTTGAAAACAAAAAGTTTGCAAAAACCTTTAAATGTTTGTAAATATTTTGCAAAACTTGCATTCATGCATACATCCATGGTTTCAAAACATTTTTGAAAAATTTTTGTACTATATACATAGATTTTGTTATGAAAATATTTACAAATCCTTTACACAAATCATTTTACAATCATTTGTACAAAAATAGTTTGTATAAATAAATAGGTATGTGTAAAATGAATTTTATATACAAGGGAAAATTTTTTAATTTTTATGGGTTTTTAGCCATTTTTATTTATTCACACACTTACACAAAGTACGAGTTATGGCTAAAGTATATATGAAATATATACACCCCTATACTTAGCTCGAACGATGTCCTCAGAGTGATCAAGAGCGATGAAGAAGACATAACTCGTGCTTAGTATAGGAAAGATCAGGTAAAGGAAATAGAGCTAGGGTCGTTGCGACCCGAGTCTCGGAAACCAACCAGTCAACAAGAAAAATATAAGAGCAGACCACCAAACAGAGATAAAAATCAATAAAAACATATAGTGGCCCTGGCTATTGGATTAGCATGGTATAGCGACCAGGGTCGGACTCAGGGAGCACGTGATGGCCTTGCGGCCTACGAAGTAGTCTAAAATAAAGAAAAATAACAACAAATTATTTTTGGTGATTTTTAATATTTTTATATTTTTTTGGAATTTTTAATGATAAAGAAAATGAGAAAACACTATAAACAAGAAACTTTGACTAATTATTTAAACACTCAAAATTAATCAAAAAATTCAAACAAAAATATTTTTAAGTTTTATGGATTTGTTGCTGTTTTTGATGAATTTTTGATAATTTTCTTATTTTTATAGAATTTTCTAAAAATGAAATAAGGAAGAAATGCAAGACCACAGTCCAGCCAGGCTTCTAAGACCAGAAAGACATAAAAAATGGTCTCAATCGAGCCTGGAGGTATTTTTCCTGTGAAATATGAATAAAAAGGAATAATTAGGAAAAAGATTTATTAATTTTTGGTTTTTCTATGATTTATTAGAATGTTTATGAGTTTTTCAGTGTTTTTCAGTTTTTATATTTTTTTATCAATACAAAAATGACCCAAATTGATCAGAAAATCAAGCACAGCAAAACACACAAAATCTGAATTTTTTAGAAATTTTGAGAAGGCTTTAATTTTTTTGTTATTTTTATAGATGAACAGGCAGAAAAAGAGATGTTTTTGAATTTTTAAAAATAATAAAGGGGCTCCAAAAATTTCTCAAAAATTATTGAAAATTCTACATAGTGGCAGGTGCCACGTATCAAATTTTCACTTAAATTGGATACAATTCGATATTTTATTGAAAGCAAACAAGAGCCCACAGTCACAGGGACCTGATTGCAATAAAAATATCTTTCAGGGGCCTAAAAGTAACAAAAAAACAAAAACCGCAGGGGTCCCTGGTGCAAAAACACCATGAATGCACGCGCGAAGCACGTGAACTGGGCACTCAGGGACCTATATGTAAATAAAATAGTTCCAAGGGCTTTTTAGCAACATGTGCTAAAAGCCCAGGGAACTATTTGCAATTAACCCAGGAAATTCAGCACATGTAGAAATAAAACACTCACAGGGGTATATGTGCAAATAACTAAAAAGATATTTCATTCATGAACACACATAACCTATAGGCCCATACAAGCAAATTCTCCCAAAATGCACGTGACGAAGCATGTGTCCCACAACGTACAGGGGTAGAAATGCAATTCAAATAAACTACCAGGTCCACTATGCAAATGTACCAAATTAAAATGAACGCTATAAAATATTTACAGGACTAAATGCTAAATTTAAAGACTGACGGGGCCTAAGAGCAATTACCCCTATTTATTATCGAAGGGCTGTGATGCTGCCACGTGAATGGTCAAACGGTCTGGAGCGGTGGCGCCTCAACGAAGAACCCTCGGCGCGGATAGAACGGTTGAGGACCTCCCACGTGGAGGATCTGACGGCTGTGGTGCGACGTGGGTAAACGAAGGACCTCAGCTCTGAACGGACGGTGGAGGCGGTGCCACGTAGCGAATCGGACGTCTACTATGTGCTGTGGCTAACCCTCGCTGATCTGACGGTCCAGATCCTGCCTCTGGTAATAGAACGGGTGTTGTTGCTCCCCAAACCACGGGCCGAGATCGGATATGGAGCGGCGAGGCTAGATGGACGGCTGGGGAGGCTCCTGGAAGAACAGGTGGTCGGCGAACTTTGCCGGCCCGGTACGTGCACGGTGGACCTCCTCGGGGGCTACTGATGATCAAAAGAGAATCGTCGGAGCCTCCCGCGTCTGAAGAACCCCTCCGATGGCGCCTAAGAGCTCCGAGGAGCCCAGGCGATAGCAGCGGAGCTGAAGCTCCTGTGCTGAATGTAGGGGACCTCAGATGGTCCTCTTCTGACCTGCAATGCTACACAGAAGGCCTCCTGGGTCGAGGGAAAAATGCCTCGACCCGGTTAGAGGTGAGGTGCGTGGACGGTGCGTCAGGACGAAGGAGCTTCGGCGATGCGACGGCGAAGGAGCTCGACTCCCAATTCCGTGGCGAACTGGGTTGAATGAAGGGGCGAAGAATGTGCGGGGAAGTGAGGCGAAGGTGATGGTCGGTTCTGATGATCGAGATAGTGATGGGTATGGTCGGAATCGAAGGTCGACGACGAATGGCTGATTTAGGCGTAAATGGAAATTGGAGAAAGACAGGAGAGACTAGACTTACCAGATGGTCAGTGTCGACTGTGGACGAGCTGATGAAGCTCTGGATCCTTCCCTCGAGGGTCGTCGATGCCCGAGGCTCGAGCACCACTCCTGGGCGGCGCACAGTCGCCGGATCGATGGTCGGGTCACTCTCTCCTCGCTGCGACACCACCGGTCGCTTGATGTCACTCAGGCGAAGGTGGTGGAGGTCCTGGGAAGGAGAATGCAGAGCCAAAGATGCCAGAATCGTGCGGCGGAGCTGGGAATTTATGTGGCTAGGGGTCCGGCTAGATGGGTGTCGGGCGAGGAAATTGGAGCACGGACCCCGATGCTAACCACCGGGCGCGGATCTCGGATGATCAGGGAATGATTAGGACCCGTGGTTTGCAGATTTGGAAGGCGGATCAAGTGGGTAAAAATGGAAGAAGTCAGGTCGACAGCCCGATCCGCGAAGGACGAAGGTCCGCGGGGGAAGTTGACCAGGGGTCAACATCCCCCGTGGACCAATGGGAGGGCGCCACGTAATAATTATTTAGAAATTGAATAATAAATAGTGAATGACCGAATTTGGAAAAAGTTATAACATAAAAAATGTTTGTTTATTTATAAACTATTTTTTGTGATTTTTATTTATTTTTTTGAAATATAATTTAGGTATTTACAAAATAGTATATTATATATAGGTATATACAATATTATATTTTTGATTTTTGATTTTTAATTATTGATTTATGTACATTTTATTCCAATTTTATATTTTATTTATTTATAGAATAAAATTTGGAATAATTTGATATTTTTATTTTTTTATTGTTTATTTACAAAGGATAAATAAATAGGTATGTACATATATTTACCTGGTATATACAATGTTTATTTTGATTTTTATTTTATTTCTTTTTATTTTATTTTTGTTTTTGTAATTTTTATTTTATTTATTTACAATATGAAATATAGAATATGTACATTTTTATGGGATTTTAATTTATTTATTTATAGGGATAAATAAATATATAAGTGAGTTTATGTACGTGGTGGATATACAAGGGTGAAGGTGTTTTTATTTTCTTTTTAGTTTTCTCATTTTTATTTTAATTTTATATTTACAAATATTTACAAATAAATACAACCTATTTTTATTTTTATTTTTAGAGGAAAATATTTTTATTTAATTACAGGTATATGTACACATGTGTGAGCTTCCTTATCACTCTCTACTTTGTCTTTTATGCGGTCAGGCCCATGCTGAGCCCTCCCTTGGAATTAGGTCGCTCAATATTTATTCTAAATATCTCCCTCTTTTTCTTTTGTTTCTTTATTCTTTTATTTATGCACAAAAACATGCTAATTATGCATATTTACAAAATGCATGCTGATTGACAATTATTTGTATTTACAGGAATATACATGTGTTTGGCAAAGGTTTTGTAGCTAAAATAAAAGAATAAAGAGTGATGAATGGGTATTCATCACCCCCTATACTTAACTTTGCTAGCCCCTTAGCAAACACTTATTTGAAAAAGAAGTGAAAAAGAAAAAGAAAAAGAGGAGAATATACATGGATTAATGCTGATAATTAAACTTGCCTTCATTAAATTGAATTATGGAGCTCGATCAGATCTTTGGATTATTAATGTGTCGGAAACTTATTTGGACTTAAGCTTAAAACCTAACAACCTCTAAGTTCCACCAATCTACGGACAAGACTCCTCAATAAACCAGATCAGAACTACATACACAAACTCTAATGACTATGAATCTTTCCTTGTACGGTGTAAGTGATATGTAGTTCCCCACCTCAGAAGTAACAAAGAAACAACCTCCCCCAACCCAATAACTCTAATGCCTCGGTCTAGCAACTCTTTCCTCGAGAAGCAGGGTATTCCCTTCTAAGTTCAAGTGCAACCAGCTCAAGAAGAGGGGGAAGAAGAGAATGGACCATGGCCAGTGTAGCCATGTATCCTTGGGAGCTCTAACCAGTGTAGCTAAGTCTCCCGCTGCAAGGTTTATGAGATGTAACATGTATACCATAAGCTTTTGTTTTATTTGACTATATACACTCCGGTGGGATTATTAAATTTTCAATCCGACCCACCACTTTTTTGGAGTTCTTTTATTTTTGCACATTTTTTTGTGCAACTGTAAAATATATCTACATGGTGCAGCATATATACAAGGAGTTTTTCCTCTTGAGCCAGTAGACTATCCCTATGCAACCCACAACTTCTGTCTTTAGACTTCATCACCACCAGACCAAGTTGAGACGCACTTCCTTCACTAGAAGAAGAAGAGAGGTTCCGCCTAGAAGTACTACCCTCATATGCTACCCCAAGCCAAAGGAAATTGCCTCCTCACCACCTCACCCGTGGAGAGCTACGTGTAAAGTGCTGGTGCAAGTAAAGACATTGTCTCTAAGAGTCATGCGTGTGTTGTTAAGTGCTCTACTTAGGCTCATCAAGTTGACATATGCTCATAGCCTAGTGGACTTAAAGAATTAAGTCACCATGGACCTGAAAAGCCTTAACCCTAAGCCCTATAAGGTTCCTCTTATTGTTAGGTGGATTAGGATCTTAATCAAGCTCCAATTTCCAATTTATTCAAGGTTAGTTTAAATGTCAACTATAATCCAGGAAAAACTATACAAATATTTACAAAGATGCTATTTACAAATATTTACACATGTGCAAAATTTTTTCAAAAATGTTTTGAAACCATGGATGTATGCATGAATGCAAGTTTTGCAAAATATTTAAAAACATTTATGAAAGGTTTTTGCTAACTTTTTCTTTTCAAAACATTTTACAAAAATTTTGTACTATATACATAGATTTTGTTATGAAAATATTTACAAATCCTTTAGACAAATCATTTTACAATCATTTGTACAAAAATAGTTTGTATAAATAAATAGGTATGTGCAAAATGAATTTTATATACAAGGGAAAAAATTTTAATTTTTATGGGTTTTTAGCCATTTTCATTTATTAACACACTTACACAAAGTACGAGTTATGGCTAAAGTATATATGAAATATATACACACCCCCTATACTTAGCTCGAACGATGTCCTTAGAGTGATCAAGAGCGATGAAGAAGGCATAACTCGTGCTTAGTATAGGAAAGTGAAACGGAATGGCTATATACAGAGATGAATCAAAGAATAGAATGAGGATAACTCGGTGTTTTCACCCTATATTTAGGATCAAGTAATCCTAAGTATAGCGAGATGTACATGAAGGGAAATCTGAGTGAAGGATGTACAGGTTCTACCCCCCTATACTTAGGGTGAAATATCCCTAAGTATAGGCAGCAACACAGGGGTAGAAAGAATCAAAAGGATACCTGAGAGTCCTACATCCCCTCTATACTTAGGGTAAAGTACACCCTAAATATAGCATAATCATAAGATGAGAAAAAGCGATGTGGAACTAAAGAATAGAGTGATATGGACAACTGGATCTATACAGGTCGAAGAACAGTGATAATCAGGCGTGAGATGCAATAGATGTGAGTCAAGAGACCACATCTCATGCAAAGTGAATAGGGGCAAAATCAACGACCCGTGGCTCATGATCTAGATATGGCTTGAGCCGCTGACTGTTCACTCGAAAGGTACTCTCAGAAGACAACTCAGATATGTCAATACTCCCATTGTCGTGTACCTTTCTCACCAAATATGGTCCCTTCCATTTGCTCTGTAGCTTCCCTGGGAATAATCTAAGCCTAGCATCAAATAGCCATACTCTCTGTCCTGGCTCAAACTGCTTGTGGCTGATATGGGAATCATGCCACTCCTTTACTCTCTCCTTGTAATGTAAGTTGTTTGAGAATGCGGTATCACGAAGCTCCTCCAAGGCTGCTAACTCTGCCCTCCTCTGGTCTCCTTCACTATCTGGATCCAAAAGTATATCTATGACTGCCCAAAGTGACTTGTATCTCAACTCAACAGGTAAATGGCACGGCTTGCCATAAACGAGGCGAAAGGGAGATATGCCCAAAGGAGTCTTGAAAGACGTCCTATATGCCCACAAGACCGAGTCCAAAAGCTGTGACCAATCCTTTCGGTCAGGGCGGACGACATTCTGCAATATAGTCTTGATCTCCCTGTTCGACACTTCGGCTAGACCATTCCTCTGAGGGTGGTATGGAGTGGCAACTCGATGGTCTATGCCGAACTCGCTAGCAAGGGCCTTTACCTTGTCGTTGACAAAATGAGACCCACCGTCAGATATCAACACTCTAGGCACCCCGAACCGTGAAATGATATTCTTCCTCAAAAATCTGCAAACAGTCCTAGCATCTGCGGTTCGGGCAGGGATGGCCTCAACCCAACGACTCACATAATCAATGGCCAACAGAATGTACTCGAATCCCCGACTCTTAGGGAATGGACCCATGAAATCGATGCCCTATGCGTCAAAAACCTCAAAGAAGTGAATGGGTTGCATCAGCATCATATCACGCTATCCAAAAGTGCCGAGTCCTTGAAGAGGGTAGGACACCATAGGCCGGATTGGAGCACTTTCTGTGTCGTTCTCCTCCCAGAGTGATGTCCTCCTGACTCAAGCTTGTGGCAGTAAGTGAGGACGCTATGGTGCTCCTCCTGAGGAATGCACCTACGCCAGATATTATCCCCTCCCTCATGGTAAAGGATGGGATCCTCCCAATGGTAAAACTTGGCCTTCTCAAGGAAGGTCTCAAGTTTCTGCCCGAGCCAATCTTGTGGAACTTTCTTGGCGACAAGATAGTTCACAATATCGGCATACCATGGGAGCGAGGCGATAGCAAGGATTGCCTCATCTAGGAAGGTCTCACAAATGGGGTCAATCTGCTCAGAATCCTCAAGAAACTCCAATCGGGAGAGATGATCCGCCACCACATTCTTGACTCCAGGCTTATCCTTAATCTCTATGTTAAACTCCTGGAGTAGAAGGATCCATCTAGTAAATCTGGCCTTGGCATCCTTCTTTGCCATGAGGTACCTGATGGCGGTATGATCAGTATACAAGGTCACTCTAGATCCAATAATGTACGATATGAACTTATCTAGGGCGAAGACTATGGCTAGCATCTCCTTCTCGGTGATTGTGTAGTTCCGCTGCGTGGAATCCAATGTGCGGCTAGCGTAGTGGATAGAGAATGGAACTCCATCCATCCTCTGTCCCAGCACGGCCCCCATGGAAAAATCGGAGGCATCCGTCATGATCTCGAATGGGAGAGACCAATCAGGCAGCTGGAGAACAAGAGCCTCTATCACACATCTCTTGAGAGTCTAAAACGACGAAAGACACTTGTCATCAACAAGGAACTCGGTGTCTTTCGTTAGCAAATCAGTCAGTGGTCGGGCAACCCTACTAAAATCACGAATGAATCGTCGGTAGAAACCAACATGCCCCAGAAAAGACCGTAACTACCGCAAATTGGACGGCGGTGCGAGTTTTCTAATGAAATCTACCTTGGCCGGATCAATCTCCATGCCCCTGTTGGAGATGATATGGCCAAGCACCATCCCTTGAGTAACCATGAAGTGACTCTTCTCCCAAGATAGCACAAGATGAACCTCTATACATCGCTGAAGGACTCAGTCTAGGCAGTCAAGAAAGGAGTCGAATCCGTCGCCATAGACGGAGAAATCATCAATGAAGACCTCCAAGCACTCCCCTACCATGTCCGAAAAGATCGACAGCATGCATCTCTGAAAAGTCACAGGGGCATTGCATAGCCCAAATGACAAGCATCGGAAGGCGTATGTGCCGAAGGGACAGGTAAAGGTAGTCTTGTCCTGGTCCTCGGGAGCGATGGCCACCTGATTGTAGCCCGAGCACCCATCCAGAAAACAATAATGGCTCTTCCCAGCCAGTCTCTCAATGATCTGATCTATAAAGGGTAGGGGGAAATGATCCTTCTTGGTGTCCTGGTTGAGTTGTCTGTAATCCACGCAGACTCTCCAAGAGGTGGGTACCCTTGTAGCAATCTCCTCTCCAGACTCGCTGACTACTGTAGTGATGCCCGTCTTCTTGGGCACCACATGCAAAGGGCTGACCCACTTGAAGTCGGAGATGGGGTAGTTAAAATTGATGCTCCACCATTTTGAAATCTCCTTCATGACAACCTCTCTCAGATTCGGGTTCAGCCGCCGCTGGAACTCATGCGACGGCTTCGCCTCATCCTCGAGATAGATATGGTGGGAGCACAGGGCCGGCCTTATCCCCTGGAGATCTGCTACGCTCCATCCTATCGCCTTGCGGTTCTTTTCAAGAACCCCCATCAGACGGGATTCCTGCTCTCCAGTCAAATCGGCGGAGATAATGACTAGGTACATCTCATGCTCACCCGCAAGGAACCTATACTTCAGCGACGCAGGAAGTGGCTTCAGCTCTGGACAACTGGGTGCTGGTGGATCTGGCCTCTGAAAACTCTGAGTGAATGCTGCCAAATCTGCATGGGAGATATGAAACTCTCTGTCACACTCTGAATCTGAAGAAGGCTGCCCTGATGGACTGTCTTTGCTCTGCTCAGCATCTACCTCCTCCCTAGCTGCAGGCTCAGTGGGAGTCAGATCTAGTATGTAATCATCAAAGTCTGCCCAGTCAAAATCTGACTTCGAGGGATCTGTATCATCTAAGGTGGCCTCAGTACCACCATCATCACAAAACAAATCAGTATCGCAGTCGAGAACCGGCTCTGCTTCCTCCAAAGTATCCTGTACTAGGAATGTGCTCTCCAAGCTCTCCTCTGCTGGCGTCTTGGTATCAGCGGACTCTGAAGGTGAGAGAATGGCCTGTGCATCTGGATCTGCCCATATTGCCTCGTCATCTGTGATCACAAAATCGCAGTCCTGGTGGATGTCTAGCCCTGTCTCTGTCATCTGCTCTGAATCGGAAGTAGTCTCTGAGCAAGCTGAATCTTTGACTCTAATATCCTCGACCGTCTGTACTTGTACACTTTCACCCTCGACGCGAAAGTATACCTTCCTGCTATCATAGTCGGTCACTGCCTTGGTTGTAGCCAAGAATGGGCGACCGAGAATGATGGGGGTATCGGTCACTGACTCAAGGATCTCCATGTCCAACACTATGAATTCCACGGGCAATTGCATGCCCTGAATCGTGACGACAACGTCCCTCAGCAACCCCTTCGGCCTCTTGACAGATCGATCAGCAAATTGAAGGATTGTCCTGCTCTATCGAAGAGTGCCCAATTCAAAGCGGTCAAGAAGGGCTGCCGGAAGTAGGTTGATAGATGATCCGTTGTCTAATAAAGTACGGTCAAACCTCTGCTCACTGATATGGCATCTGACGTACAGGGCTCCTGAGTCTGGCCTCTTAGCCAGCAGACGGTTCTGGATCGCGAAACAAGTGGCTCTGATCAGCACATGAATCTCTGAGTGGTGGTTCCTCCTCTTCCTCCTAACTGTAGTCGTGTCTCTGAGTAAATGCAAAGCCTCCTGAAGAGTCAGCTGAATGTGGAAGCGGTCTATCATCTACTGGCAGAACTCTTCCTGCTGCCTCTTTTTTGGATTTTCTATTTTTTCCCCTTTCCCATGTGAAGAGCTCTAGGGAAGGGGATCACAGGGTCCTTCTCAGATGAAGGACTAGGAGAGGGTCTCGGCTGCTCAAGCACGGCAGAATCCACACATACATCATCATGCACCACAGGTGGATCAGAATAAAATAAACCCTTTCCTTTATTGCCAGATAAGTCCTGAGATACAATAACATACGGAAAGACTACAAGACTCTTAGAAGTGAAAATGATGGCATGAGCACCACCCTCGGCATGTCTTGCGGCATCAGCACCGCTCTCTGGCTCGGCAACAATGGTGGCCTCAGTACCACCTCCTCTGGTTGGTGAAGTGACGACCTCAGTACCGTTTGTAGGATCAGCATCCATGGTGGCATCAGTTCCACCGTCATCATCTCTAGCGGCATCAGCACTGCTCTCCTCCTCGTTTGGTGCTCTGGAAGTGGCCTGGAAACATCGCTCAGAGGAGGCGCCGCCTGCTGGCATCCTACCGCTCCTAAGTGTGACAAAGTCAGTACCAAAAAGATATGCAGACATATCACCAAAAACATCACTCGGAGTGGCATACTCAGTACAAACTACTTGCTCAGACTTCCTCTTGAGGTTGTTCGGATTGGGCTCTGTCTGGGAAGGGATGGCGTTCTTCCCTCTCACAATGTCCCGCATCTCCTGGCGGAAGTCATCCATCTCCCGTCGGAATGTAGCCTGCCGATCTGTAAGGAGGCGGGCTATATCGTCTAAGGCAGGGTTCTCATAGGATGGCCCATGAGAACCTGACGGGTAGCCTCTCTGGTAATGAGGCTGTTGTTGCTGCTGGAACTGCAGGTGAGAGGCGTATGACTGGGGATGATACTGCGGCTGAGGTTGATCACGCCTCCAAGACTGTCCCTGCTGATGGGGACGAGGACCATACTGTTGTGATTGCTGCTGCTGTTGCTGGTGGTACACTGGGGGCTGCTGCTGTTGGTGATCTCTCTGATGGTTGTACTGACCACCCTATCCTGACGGCTGCTGCTGGGAGCTGGAACCTCCGGCCGACCAACAGAATCCAGAATGGTCTCGTCGGATACTAGGCTGGGGTCGGTCGTGCCAAATCCCGTTGACATCCATCAACGGCTCTGACTCGTAAGGGGCTGGCGGGAGTACTACCAGAGGCTGATCCGGCTGGTATACCACCATCTGGGTGTCTGGAGATGGTGGGGCCTGGTAAGAAAGCTACGTCTGCTGGTACGGCTCCTCCTGTACAAGGTGAACCTGTCTAGGCTGCTGGTGGCTGGAGCGCTGGGACGAGCTGCCGGTGCTACTCGGATCGCCTCGTGCCTGAAGACGGGGCTGGGAAGCCGTCTGTGCCTCCTAGAGACACATGAGCTATGTCTTCAAGTCACTCAGAGTCTGTGCCATCTGCTCCATCTGCGTGATACCCTAGCACTGCTTCTTCTCAATGATCTCCATCTGGTCCAGCTTCTCGCTGATGATACCCATGTCGGCGTCTGTGGACTCAGCCTGTGCGGCTACCGCTGACGAACTGGATGGACCAGTGTCAACCCATGCGATCCTATGGTACTGCACGATCTGTGGATGGGGGCGTCCCTATGTATACAATCGGGTCTGGGACATCACCACGTAATTCTCTGCCATCTCCTCGTAGATGGCCCAGACCTGATCATGGTCCTTGGCGAAATAGGACCCCCCACAAGAAGTGTTCACCAGGCCCTGCAGCTCTGGTGTCAACCTGCAAAAGAAGCTCTAAACAAGGTTCGGCTTCGAGATGTCGTGGTGCAGGCATATGTCTGTAAGCTCTCTAAACCTCTCCCATGCCTCGTGAAACTGCTCGTTGGGGAGCATGGAAAAGTTGCTGATCAGGGACCTCGCTGCATTCGTCCGCCCGAGTGGATAGTACTTGTTCAAGTACTCGGTGCGGAGCTGCTCCCAGGTATATACAAATCTCCCCAGATGTTTCAGCCAGGTGGCTGCTCTGTCGGCTAGTGAGAAGGGGAAGGCAATCATGTGGATGGTATCCTGGTCCACCTGACGGTCGTGGACAGTGCTGCATATCATCTCAAACTCCTGAAGGTGGAGATGGGGCTCCTCAGTAGCCAGCCCATGGAACCGGGGTACTTGAAGTCCCCCACGATAGCTGGAAGTACTACCAACGGTGCGTCAAAGTCGATCCGGGGTTGTGCAACTCTCGCATCGGTCTCAGTGGCTCTTCTCCTGCTGTTGCTGCGGCTGCTGCCGCATCGTCGGGTCTGCCCCCTGGGCCGCGCTGCTCGCGGTCGGCTCTCATCTGCTCCATCTCGCTCCTCATCTCTATCATAAAAGCTCCCTGATCCCTCAACTGCTTCTGAACTGAGTCTAGGGAGGCGATCAGGGTAGAGTTAATCGCACCCTGGTCAAGTACAAAAGTTTGCTCTCCTCGGGGACCTTTGGTGCGGTCGTCGCTGCTGCCGGCCATGGTCTCTGCAAAGGCAAAAGACCCAAACTCAGGTACCGATAAATCATCTGACTGTAGTCTCTCATCTGGCACTGGCCTCTCAGGAATAGTAGAAGGGTGGTCGAGGGGAACGGGGCAGAGTCGAACTCGGGTTCGGAGAGTGGGTCTGAGCTCTCACGAAACGACCTAGATGAATGGGCTGGAGTGCTGAAAAGCGGTGCAGCCAAAGGCTGCCTAAGAGACCTCCTTCCCATCATCATGATCTGGCGAGTTGGCCGGATGAGATCTGGTAATAACTATGATCACAAGCAAACCCCTGATTCACCAATGCAACGCGAGCTGAAGACCGTAAAGGCTCGGTCAATTATCTTGTCAATTTTATTAGGTGATCAGTCAGGATAGCAGAGCGATTAACGTGACCTGTTGGGTAATCCGATATTTTCTCAACCGACTGTCCTGTATAGAAAGAGCTGGTAATCAGTCGAGAAAGATATCGGATATGGCACTACCTAGTGTGCGGGTCACTCTCTCGCGCAAGCAAACCAGACAAGGAGGGGGTTGCTCTCCTCAAGACAAATTTTTTGGTGAGCGTCTTTTAGGGTCAATAGAGTTAACCAGTGCTAATTTTATGATTTCTCTTTTTAGGTATTTTTCAATAATCAAACAAAATCACCTAACGAATTTTTTCGGTTCTCCTGGTTATTTTAATCCAAAACAGGGGGAGAAGACAAAAAAGCCGATGCGCGAAAAATCAATGATGCATGCACGAGATAGAAGGCGTACCTGACTCCAGCAGTCTACATGCAAAATGATCCGCGCAGAATTTAAAGACTGAAATAAAACTACCTAAATGATGCAAGTGGAAAATCGAGCCCTAAGCAAGCAGTTCTACTCGAAAGAACGGCTAGTCGACCACCAGCCTCCAATCCAAGAATCCGGTCTAGACCCACCCCTCCTCTTCTCGACAAATCGAGTTCAGGAGTAGCGCTTGACAGGGTGGGCTCGCGACGCGTAGGCTCGAAGGTAGTGGATCGACTATTTTATTAATCTTTTTATTATTGGTCCAATTACCGATCTATAGGTACATGTAGAATTATTAGGATGTTTGGATCCTATTTATTACGTCACAGTCAAGCAAAAATCCTAAGGCTAGGGGATCAAAACCGTGAGAATCAGAAAGGTAGGAAATAAACGGTAAAAGCCACGAGAAAAGCCGCTAAAACTGTGAAAAACCGAGGGGTCTCCCGAGCACACCGGTGCTCGGCGAAACAGACCCCGAGAGTCTCAAAAGTCTACTGAGTGTCATGTCCCTTTTTTATTACAATAATAGTTCAAATAATGCAGAAAATAAAATCTAAGCTAATCTATGCTACTTCACGGCTATTCCGCGGCTCCCGCACTCTACTGTCTCTTTACGCTCTCCTGCGGCTCCGTGTAGAAGGGAGCCGCCTACGATCGCCGCGGTTGCGTCGGCTCCTCGAAAGTCACCGCCTCGGTCCTCGGGCCCTCGCAAGAAAACAAACAGAGTGATCAGACCAAATTATTAGATATAAATAAGTCAGATAAAATATCTACAAAAATCTATACAGAAAACCGTGAAAAAGAAAAACCGTAGAAAAATACGACTACTAAGCCGTGCTCCCCAGCAACGGCGCCATTCTGATGACCCGAAAGATGACCAATACTCAGGTAAAGGAAATAGAGCTAGGGTCATTATGACCTCGGTCTCGGAAATCAATCAGTCAACAAGAAAAATATAAGAGCAGACCACCAAACAGAGGTAAAAATCAATAAAAACAGATAGTGGCTCTGGCTATTGGATTAGCCTGGTATAGCGACCAGGGTCGGATTCAAGGAGCACGCGATGGCCTTGTGGCCTACAAAGTAGTCTAAAATAAAGAAAAATAACAACAAATTATTTTTGGATGATTTTTAATATTTTTATATTTTTTGTAATTTTTAATGATGAAGAAAATGAGAAAACACTATAAACAAGCAACTTTGACTAATTATTTAAACACTCAAAATTAATCCAAAAATTCAAACAAAAATATTTTTAAGTTTTATGGATTTGTTACTGTTTTTGATGAATTTTTGATAATTTTCTGATTTTTATGGAATTTTCTAAAAAATGAAATAAGGCAGAAATGCAAGACCACTGTCCAGCCAGACTTCTAAGACCAGAAAGGCATAAAAAATGTCTTAACCGAGCCTGGAGGTATTTTTCCTGTGAAATATGAATAAAAAGGAATAATAAGGAAAAACATTTATTAATTTTTGGTTTTCCTATGATTTATTAGAATTTTTATGAGTTTTTTAGTGTTTTTCAATTTTTATATTTTTTATGAATACAAAAATGACCAAAATTGGTCAGAAAATCAAGCACAGCAAAACACACAAAATCTGAATTTTTTAGAATTTTTGAGAAGGTTTTAATATTTTTTTTGTTATTTTTATAGATGAACATGCAGAAAAAGAGATGTTTTTGAATTTTTAAAAATAATAAAGGGGCTCCAAAAATTTCCCAAAAATTAGTGAAAATTCTACACAATGGAAGGAGCCACGTGTCAAATGTTCACTTAAATTGCATACAATTTGATATTTTATTTAAAGCAAACAAGAGCCCACAGTCATAGGGACCTGATTGCAATAAAAATATCTTTCAGGGGCCTAAAAGTAAGAAAAACAAAAACTGCAGGGGTCCTGGTGCAAAAACACCACGAATGCACGCGCGAAGCATGTGAACTGGGCACTCAGGGACCTATATGTAAATAAAATAGTTCCGAGGGCTTTTTAGCAACAGGTGCTAAAAGCCCAGGGAACTATTTGCAATTAACCCAGGAAATTCGGCACATGTGGAAATAAAACACTCACAGGGGTATATGTGCAAATAACTAAAAAGATATTTCATTCATGAACACACATAACCTATAGGCCCATACATGCAAATTCTCCCAAAATGCACGTGACGAAGCACGTGTCCCACAACGTATAGGGGTAGAAATGCAATTCAAACAAACTACCAGGTCCACTATGCAAATGTACCAAATTAAGATGAACGCTATAAATATTTACAGGACTAAATGCTAAATTTAAAGACTGAAGGGGCCTAAGAGCAATTACCCTTATTTATTATCGGAGGGCTATGATGCCGCCACGTGGATGATCAAACGGTCTGGAGCGGTGGCGCCTCAACGAAGAACCCTCGGCGGGGATCGAACGACTGAGGACCTCCCACGTGGAGGATCTGACGGCTGTGGTACGACGTGGGTAAATGAAGGACCTCAGCTCTGATCGGACGGTGGAGGCGGTGCCACGTAGCGAATCGGACGTCTACAATGTGTTGTGGCTAACCCTCGCTGATCTGAAGGTCCAGATCCTGCCTCTGGTGATCGAACGGGTGCTGCTGCTCCTCAAACCAAGGGCCGAGATCGAATCTGGCGCGTCGAGGCTAGATGGACGGCTGGGGAGGCTCCTGGAAGAACAGGTGGCCGACGAACTTTGCCGGCCCGGTACGCGTACGGTGGACTTCCTCGGGGGCTACTGATGATCGGAAGAGAATCGTCGGAGCCTCCCGCGTCTGAAGAACCCCTCCGACGGCGCCTAAGAGCTCTGAGGAGCCCAGGCGACAGCGGCGGAGCTGAAGCTCCTGTGCTGAATGTGGGGGACCTCAGATGGTCCTCTTCTGACCTACAATGTTACACAGAAGGCCTCCTGGGTCGAGGGCAAAATGCCTCGATCCGGTTAGAGGTGAGGTGAGTGGACGGTACGTCGGGACGAAGGAGCTCCGACGATGCGACGGCGAAGGAGCTCGACTCCCAGTTCCGTGGTGAACTAGGTTGAATAAAGGGGTGAAGAACGTGCGGGGAAGTGAGGCGAAGGTGATGGTCGGTTCCGATGATCGAGATAGTGATGGGTATTGTCGGAATCGAAGGTCGACGACGAATGGTTGATTTAGGCGTAAATGGAAATTGGAGAAAAACAGGGGAAACTAGGCTTACCAGATGGTCGGAGTCAACTGTGGACGAGCTGATGAAGCTCTGGGTCCTTGCCTCGAGGGCCATCGATGTCCGAGGCTCGAGCACCACTCCTGGGCGACGCACGGTCACCGGATCGATGGTCGGGTCACTCTCTCCTCGCTGCGACACCACCGGTCTCTTGCTGTCACTCAGGCTAAGGTGGTGGAGGTCCTTGGAAGGAGAATGCGGTGCCAAAGATGCCAGAATCGTGCGGCGGAGTTGGGAATTTATGTGGCTAGGGGTCCGGCTAGGTGGGTGTCGGGCGAGGAAATCGGAGCACGGACCCCGATGCTAACCACCAGGCGCGGATCTTGGATGATCAGGGAATGATTAGGACCCGGGGTTTGCGGATTTGGCGGGCGGATCAAGTTGGTAAAAATGGAAGAAGTCGGGTTGACAGCCCGATCCGCGAAGGACGAAGGTCCGCGGGGGAAGTTGTCCGGGGGTCAACATCCCCCGTGGACGTAATAATTATTTAGAAATTGAATAATAAATAGTGAATGACTGAATTTGGAAAAAGTTAAAACATAAAAAATGTTTATTTATTTATAAACTATTTTTTGTGATTTTTATTTATTTTTTTTGAAATATAATTTAGGTATTTATAAAATAGTATATTATATGTAGGTATATACACTATTATATTTTTTATTTTTGATTTTTAATTATTTATTTATCTACATTTTATTCCAGATTTATATTTTATTTATTTATAGAATAAAATTTGGAATAATTTGATATTTTTATTTTATTTTATTGTTTATTTACAAAGGATAAATAAACAGGTATGTACATCTATTTACCTGGTATATATATATAATGTTTATTTTGATTTTGATTTTATTTCTTTTTATTTTATTTTTTTGTAATTTTTATTTTATTTATTTACACTATGAAATATAGAATATGTACAAATTTTAAGCGATTTTAATTTATTTATTTATAGGGATAAATAAATATATAAGTGAGTTTATGTACGTGGTGGATATACAAGGGTGAAGGTGTTTTTATTTTCTTTTTAGTTTTCTCATTTTTATTTTAATTTTATATTTACAAATATTTACAAATAAATACAACCTATTTTTATTTTTATTTTTAGAGGAAAATATTTTTATTTAATTACAAGTATATGTACACATGTGTGAGCTTCCTTATCTCTCTCTACTTTGGCTTTTATGCGGTCAGGCCCATGCTGAGCCCTCCCTTGGAATTAGGTCCCTCAATATTTATTCTAAATATCTCCCTCTTTTTCTTTTGTTTCTTTATTCTTTTATTTATGTACAAAACATGCTAATTATGCATATTGACAAAATGCATGCTGATTGACAATTATTTGTATTTACAGGAATATACATGTGTTTGGCAAAGGTTTTGTAGCTAAAATAAAAGAATAAAGAATGATGAATGGGTATTCATCAACATCCTTGTTGGAGATGATATGACCAAGCAGCGTCCCATGAATCACCATGAAGTGACTCTTCTCCCAAGATAAAACAAGATGTACCTCTATGTAGCATTGAAGAATGTGATATAGGCAGTCAAGACAAGCATCAAACCCATCTCCATAGACCAAAAATTCATTCTTGAAGTTCTCTAAACAGTCACCCACCATGTCCAAGAAGATGGACAACATGCACCTTTGGAATGTCGCCAGGGCGTTTCATAGACCAAATGACATCCGTCTGAAAGCGTAAGTCTCAAACAGACAGGTGAATGTCCTTTTGTCCTAGTCCTCAAGCGCTATGGCCACCTGATTGTAACCGGAGTACCCGTCAAGAAAGTAGTAGTGACTCTTCCCAGCTAGCCTCTCTATAATATGATCAACGAAAGGCATCAGGAAATGATCCTTCCTGGTGTCCTGATTCAATCGTCTGTAGTCCACATAGACCCTCCAAGAAGTGGGTACCTGGGTAGTTATCTCCTATCCAGGCTCACTCACATTTGCGATGATGCCCGTCTTCTTGGGCACCACATGCAATTGACTAACCCACTTGGAGTCGGAGATGGGGTAGAAGAAATCAACGCTCCACCATTTCGATATATCCTTCATGACAACCTCTCGAAGATTCAGGTTCAGCCATCGTTGGAACCCACGTGATGGCTTAGCATCCTCTTTGATATAGATTTGATGGGAGCACAAGGACGAACTTATCCCCTGGAGATCAGCTACGCTCCATCCTATTTCCTTGTGATTCCTTTCAAGAACCTCCATCAAACAAGATTATTACTTTTCAGTCAAATCTGCTAAGATAATGACTGGGTACATCTCATGCTCACTTGCAAGGAATCTATACTTCAGCGATTGCTGCAAAGGCTTCAGTTCTGGGAAACTTGGAGGTGGCAAATCTATCCTATGAAAGGTTTGAATGAAGGAAACTAGATCTGAATGAGAGAACTCTCACTAATCATGCAAAACTAGTGGTGATGACCCTATTGGTGTATCTATACTTGGTGTTGGCATTGTCTCTACCCTAGATATTGGCTCTGTGGAAATCAGACAAGGTAATAAATAATCAAATTCTACCCAGTCTATGTCTGAATACAAGGGATATGAATCAGAATCACATGATACATATTCTGCCTCGCTATCCTGAACATGATCGTCAACCTCGAAAATATCTTCGGTCAAGAGTGTGCTCTCCGAACTCTCCTCTAATGGAAACTACGGATCTGCATCATCTAAAGGTGAGAAAAGGGCTTGTGAAACGGGGTCGAAATAAGTGGCTTCATCATCAGTGATAACAAAGTCGCACTCCTGGTGTACATCTCGCTCTGCCTCTGTCATCTGCTTTGTATCTTTAAACTGGCATAAGCAAGCTGAGTCTCGCATTCTGGTCTCTTCAATCGTATCTATTTGTATACTCTCACCCTCGACGTAAAAGTAAACCTTCCCACAATCATGGTCAGACACCGCCTTAGCTCTGGTCAAGAATGGATGTCCTAGAGTTATGGGGATATCGGTCACAGATTCAGGTATCTCTGTGTCCAACACAACGAAGTCCATGGGGAATTTCAAGCCCTGAATTGTGATTACTATGTCCTTCAACAACCCCTTCAACCTCTTGACAATCTATCAACAAACTGAAAAACTATCATGCTCTGTCGAAGAGGGCCAAACTCGAATCAGTCGATCAAGGCTACCGAAAGGAAGTTGATAGAAGATCCGATTTCCAAGAGACTACAATCAAATCTCTGCTCATGAATCTAGCATCTGACATAGGGAACTCATGCATCTGGCCTCTTGGTTGTAGATGGTTCTGAATAGCGAAGTAGGTGGCACGGGTCAGCACATGGATTTCTGCTTGATGGTTCCTCTTCTTCCTATAGATCGTGGCTTTCTCTCTTAGATTCTTTTGGAAGAGAGGGATGTGCTCTAGTGCCTCCTGTAGAGTTTGGTAGATATGGAATCTCTCAATCATCTGTTGGATGAACTCTAACTACTGGTCTTTTTTTTGGATTTTCTTTTTTATTCTCCTTTACCAAGCGGAGTGGTTGAGGGAAGGGGGTGGCTAGGCCCTCCTCAGATAGAGGGTTAGGAAGAGGTTCCTGCTATTGCAAAATCATAAAAGTATCATCAATCATCACTTATGAACTCGAAGATGAAGAAACCTTTCATTTATTAATTTTTTTGGTGTTTTTGATAATGTCCCGAGATACAAAAATTGGAGGTAACACAATTGGATTGTAAGGAGTGGCCTTAGTTGCACTCACAAGCGGCATCAGCACCACACTCTAGCTCAGCATCTGGGAATTAGGTGGCGTTAATACAACCCTCTTCATCTAGAGAACAGACGGCACCAGTACCGTCGGTCGGATCAACGTCCTTGCTGGCTTCAGCACCACCGTCATCATCATCCTTAGCGGCATCAACACCATTATCTTCCTCATATGTGCTCCCAAATTCTCATGATGTCATCTCTCAGACAAGGCATCACTGGCTGGCATCCTACCGTTCCTAAGTGACACAAAATCAATATCAAATTTGTATGAAGTAATGTCACCCAACAAATCTCTAGGAGTGGTGGTCTCTGTGAATTTTGTACCTGCTTATATTTTCTCTTCAGGTTGTTCAGGTTGGTCTCAATCTGAGCAGGTATGGAGGCCTTTCCCTTGATGATCTCCCTTATCTCCTGGCGAAACTCATCCATATCCCGACGAAAGGGTGCCTGCGGGTCTGAGAGTAGGGGGGCTAGATTGTCAAGGGTTGGGTTCTCATAGGTTGGCCTATGAGAACTAGATGGATTGAATCTCTAAAAATGAGGTTGTTGCTGGAACTGGTGAGGGGGAGGCTAAGAATACTGCTGAGGTTGTTGTTGGTGTTGCCTTCACTATTGTCCCTGCTGGTAGGGATGAGGACATGACTGGTAGTGTTGTTGTTGTGGCTGGTGAGGGAAGTAGGATTTTTGTTGCTATTGGCCAAACCACCCACCCTGAGCTTGAGGCTGTTGCTGGGATGATGTACCTCTCGTCGACCACTTGAATCTAGGATGATCTCGGCGAATCACAGGTTGTTGTCGATTGTATCAAATCCCGTTGACTTCCATCAATGGCTCATGCTCGTAGGGGGGTGGAGGAAGAACTACCAAAGGCTGATTCTGTTGATACACCACCATCTGAGTGTCCTGAGATGGCGGTGGCTGAGAGTACTAGTGTTGCAGCTACTGGTGCGATGCTGGGACTAGCTGCTGCTGGAATCAGCCCGTGACGTGAGATGGGGATGAGAAGCTGTCTGTACCTCTTTGAGACACATGATATGGGTCTTCAGGTTACTCAAAGTCTGTGCCAACTAATCGATCTGAGTCATGCCCTGACACTACTTCTTCTGGATAACTTTGATGCGGTCCAGCTTCTCGCTGATGATGCCCATGTCAGCGGCCGACGACTCTTCTTGTGTTGCAGCTGCTGAAGAGGTGGATGAACCTGCATAAACTAGTGTTATCTTCTGATAGGACACGACATGGAGTGAGGCTTCCCCTTAGTGTAGAGTTGAGTCTAGGACATCACTGTGTGGCTTCTCATCCATCTCCTTATAAATGGCCCATGCCTGATCTTCGTCTTTCACGAAGTAGGAGCCCCCACCAGAAGCATTCACTAGCCCCTACAACTCCGATGTCAGCCCACAAAAGAATCTCTGTACTAAGTTGGGCTTGGAAATGTCATGATGTGGACACCGATAGATGAGATCTCAAAATCGATCCCATACCTCATGGAATTGCTTGTTGGGGATCATGGAGAAATTGTTGATCAAAGCTCGCACTACATTCGTCCTACCGAGTGGATAGTACTTGTTCAAGTACTCGGTCCGAAGCTGTTCCCATGAAGTGACATACCTCCCCAAATGCTTCAGCCAATAGGTTACTCTGTTGACCAGGGAGAATGGAAAAGCCATCATCTTGATGGTGTCCTCATCCACATATCTATCATGAACTGTGTTGTAGATCATCACGAGCTCCTACAGGTGTAGATGCATCTCCTTAGTGGCAAGCCCATAGAACTTAGGCAAGAGCTAAATGTATGGGGGGAAAGCTTGAAGTCTCCCAGAATTGCCAGAAACTGGATCCAACGATATGTAAGAGTTGCACCAGGGTTGTGAAACTCCCTCATCAGTCGGGCTGGTTGGACTGGCTTCTGTGGCCCGTCTGGCTAGTCTCCCGCTCCTCCTCTGCCTATGGGAATATCTCCATTACTTGCTCGGTGTGGCTCTCCTCTATCGGCTCGCATTTGTGCCTGATGAATACCATTCATCACTCTTTATTCTTTTATTTTAGCTACAAAACCTATGCAAAAGACATGTAGATAGGTGTAAATAGCAATAATTATCATCTTACATGCATTGTGTAAATATGCATATTTAGCATGTTTTTGTGCATAAATAAAAGAATAAAGAAATAAAAGAAAAAGAGGGAGATATTTAGAATAAATATTGAGCGACCTAATCCCAAGGGAGGGCTCAGCATGGGCCTGACCGCAAAAGAACCCAAGTAGAGAGAGATAGGGAAGCTCATGTGTTTGTACATATACATGTAAATAAATAAAAATTATTTTCCTCTTAATAAAAATAAACAAGTGTGACTATTGATTTGTATATATTCGTAAATATAAAATCAAAATAAAAGAGAAATAAAAAGAAATAAAACCCATTCATCATTGTACATGGACCTTATGTATAAAAACCACATATCTATTTATTTCTCCTTATAAATAAATAATAAAAATTCCATAAAAATATGTATGTATTCCAGTCCATAACGTAAATAAATAAAATAAAAATCATAAAAATAAAAATAAAATAAAAGCAAATAAAATAAAAACCCAAACCCACCTTGTATATATACCATGTATATATGTATATAAAACTATTTATTTAATCCTTGTAAACAATTAATAAAAATTATATAAAAATACACTTTTATTCCACATTTTATCTTATAAATAAATAAAATATAAAATTGTAATAAAATGTATAAAAACAAATAATTAAAAATCAAAAATAAAAATACATTTGTATATACCTATATATAATAATACTATATTGTAAATACATATTTTTTATTTCAAAAAAAATAAATAAAACTCACTAAAAATTAATTTAAAAATAAAGAAATATTTTTCATGTTTTGACTTTTTTGAAATAAGGCCATTTACTGTTTTAAATTGAATTTTCAAATAATTATCCAATGGCAGCCACTGATTGGTCTACGGGGGATTGTTGACCCCCGGTCATATCTCCACCCTGGACCAGTCCACTCGGATCTGTGCCATCGACCCAACTTCACTTATTTTTCTAAGCCAGATCCGAGCCCCAAACAATCAAACCCCGGGTCCTAATCATATTAGATATATCTGAGATCCACGCACGGTGGTTTTTCCCCGGGATCCGAGCTCCGACAACACGCCCGACCCTCTTCTTCTCGGACCCCTAGTCGTATAAAGCTTGAGCTTAGCCGCACAATTCACGCCATCTTTGGCGATGCCCCTTCATCCCAGGACCTCCATTGTGCTCCCCAGAGTGACAACTGAGCGAGCGTAGTGTCGAAGAGAGGAGAGGAGTCCTCCGCCACTGATCCGGCGACCCCCTTGTCGTTGTGCGCCGCCCTGAGCTGTGCCTGAGCCTCGGGACCTTGACGACCCTCGAGGCGATGACCAAGAGCTTCCTTAGCTCGTCCACAGTAGATTCCCCTCATCAGGTAACCTCGCATCCCCTTCATTTCATCGAATTTCCCATTACGCCCAAATCGGTCTTCCGCCTTCTCCGATCAATTCACGTCACCCCACTCATCGCTTCGATCATCGGACGACACCATCATCTCCGCGAGACCTCTCCTCACATTCTTCACCCGCTCGTTTACCTTGGCTCACCCCAGAGCCAAGGGTCGACCTCCCTCGTCGTCGCTTCGTCGGAGTTCCTCGCCGCGGCCCATCCAGCCACCCACACCACCCCTAACCGGGTCGAGGCAGTTTGCCCTCGACTCAGGAGTCCTCTCATGCGGTTTTGCAGGTCGCAAGAGACCCATCTGAGGGTCCGAGCATTCAGGCATAGAGCTCCACCTCCGCCTTCGTCGCCGGTGCTCCTCGAGGCTTCCCGGCGTCATCGGAGGAGTCCACCAGCTGCGGGAGGCCTTGGCGATTCTGTTCCACATCTTTGTAGCTCCCGAGGAGGTCCAGCGCACCCGTGGTGCTCCGGTGAAGTTTACCAGAGTTGAGTTCATCCAGGACCTTCAGCAAACATCCAATCATCCCCAATGTCCCAGATTCTATCACAGCCACCCATTTAAAGGGACCCAGCCACCGCCATATCTGCGAGGGTTGATCAGGATCGTCCGAGCCAACGAAGGGGTCCTTGATCCATCACCGTCAGATCTTCCACGTGGTACCCCCTCAGCCTTCTGATAATAAGGGGTAATTTATACTTAGGCCCCTACTGTTTTTGTATTTCTTCTTTAGTCATGTAAATATTAGATATAGTTGTTTTTATTTTGGTTAAATTGCATAGAGGACCTGGATGTTAATTGTATTTGCATATCAGTCCCTGTGAGTGTGGACCACGTGCTTCGACACGTGAGGACTTGGATTTTTTGCATCATATACCTTGCAGTTCTTGTGTGTTATTGTTTACATGTTTTAAAATAGGAATTGCAAGTATGTCCCTCCGTGCCTAGATCACGTGCCTTGCACGTGAGTTATTGGGATTTTTGCACGAGGGCCCCCACACTTTTCTGCCATGTTATTGTTTGGCCCCTGGACATGTTTTTATGACATATATGTCCTTATGCACTATGAGCCTCTTTTTGATATAAATACAATATCAAACTTAACCCAAATTGCGTGAAATTTGGATACGTGGCTCCTACCACTCTGTAAAAATTTTCCTAATTTTTGAGTACATTTTTTAGGCTTTTTATTATTTTTAAAAATTCAAATACTGTTGTTTTTGTGTCTGTCCAGATTAGAAAATCATAAAAAATATAAAAACTCTTTTAAAAATTCTAAAAAAATTAGGAGTTGTTAGTTTGTGTGTGTTTGATTTTCTTTGCAATTTGGGTAATTTTTGGACATACAAAAACCCTAAAAATTGAAAAACCCTTAAAAATTCATAAAAATTCTAAAAAATTGTAGAAAACTCCAAAAATAATAAACTCTTTTTCTGAATTTTCCTTGTGGCATCTATTTCCCATAAAAATTACCTTCAGGCTTTTACAGATCAATTTGATATTTTAACTGATCTTTCAAGCCTGACTAGACAGCTTGCTTGTGTTTCTATCTTCTTTGATTTTTAGAAAATTACATAAAAATCATAAAAATCTCAAACATTCACCAAAAATAGTAAAAAAACCTATAAAACATTAACATGTTTTTGTTTGAATTTTTAGAGCTTTTTAGAGGTTTTAAATAAATTGTTGATTGTGCTTGTATTTACCTTTTCCCACTTTCCTTAATTATTAAGAAATCCAAAAAAATATAAAAATAATTAAAAACCACCAAAAATACATTTTCTTCCCTCATTTTCGATTTGACTACTTCGTAGGCCGCAAGGCCAATTCGTGCTCCCTGATTCCGACCCTAGGTGCTACACCAGGCTATTCTCATAGCCAGTGCCACTATTTTTGGTTTCATTGTTTTACCTGTTTGATTGGTGGTCTGAGTCTTATTTTCTTGATTGAGCCGAGTCTCTTCTCGATCCGGGTCGCAATGACCCTTGAGTGATTATTTTTACCTAGCCCGGATTGATTAGTTGGATTTTCGGCTCGTCAGTGCCATCTCTCGTTGCACCTCTGCCATGAAGTCTTCCTGATCTCTAATATGTCTCTACATCATCTCCAGAGAGGCTAAAAGTATTAGCTCAACTTGTTTTTGACTTAAAATAATCAGGAGAACCGAAAAATTCGTTAGGCATTGTTTGTTATTGAAAAGTACCTAAAAAATCAAAAACATAAAATTGGGACTGCTTACTCAACTTGACCCTAAAAGACACTCACCATACAAATTTGTCTTGGGGAGAGCAACCCCCTCATTGTTTGGTTTGCATGCGCGAGAGAGTGACCCGCACACTAGGCTAGAGCCATATCCGAGCCTCGATCAGACTACCGGCCTTTTATACGGGACAATCTTTTCGGCGGATTGGATTCCCAACAGGTCACGTAACCGCTCTACTATCTTGACTTGATCACCTAATAAAATTTGACAAGATAATTGACTGAACTCATACGGTCTTCAGCTCGCGTGAGTAGGTGAATTCGGGCCGCCCGACTCGCCAGATCACGATGATGGGCAGTAGGTCCCTTAGGCAACCTCTGGCTGCACCGCTCTTCAGCACTCATGCCCACTCATCTAGGTCGGTTCGCGAGAGCCGAGACCCGCTCTCTGAACTCGAGTTCGACTCCGCCCTGTTCCCCCTTGACCACCCTTCTACCACTCCTGAGACACGAGTGCCAGATGTGAGACAGCGGGCAGATGATTTATCGACACCTGAGTTTGGGTCTTTTGCCTTTGCAGAGACCATGGCCGGCAGCAGTGATGACCGCACCGGAGGCCCCCGAGGAGAGCAGACATTTATCCTGGACCAGGGTGCGATCAACAACACCCTGATCGCCTCCCTTGAGACAGTACATCAGTAGTTGAGGGCTCAGGTTGCATTATTGATTGAGATGCGGAGAGAGATGGAGCAGATGAGAGCCGACCGCGAGGAGCACGGGCCGAGAGACGGACCGAGGATACCCGGTGATGCGGCAGCAGCCGCAGCAGCAGCAGCAGAGCCTCTGAGACCGATGCGGGAGTTGCACAACCCCGGATCGACTTTGAGGTATCGTTGGGTCGTACTACCAGCCAAGGATTTCAAGTTCCCCTCGAATACTCTTCAGCTTCTACCCCGGTTCCATGGGCTCGCCACTGAGGATCCCCATCTTCATCTCCAGGAGTTCGAGATGATCTGCAACACCATCCACGACCGTCAGGTGGATGAGGATACCATCAAGATGATCACGTTTTCTTTCTCCCTGGCAGACAGAGCAGCCAACTGGCTGAAGCACTTAGGGAGGTTTGTGTACACCTGGGAGCAGCTCCGCACCGAGTACTTGAATAAGTACTATCCACTCGGGCGGACGAACGCAGCGAGGGCCCTGTTCAGCAACTTCTCCATGCTCCCTAATGAGCAGTTTCACGAGGCATGGGAGAGGTTTAGAGAGCTTACTGACAGATTCCCACACCATGATATCTCGAAGTTGAACCGTGTTCAGAGCTTCTTTTGCGGGTTGACACCAGAGCTGCAGGGCCTGGTGAACGCTTCTTGTGACGGATCCTACTTTGCCAAGGATCATGATCAGGTCTGGGCCATCTATGAGGAGATGGTCGAGAACTATACAGTGATGTCCCAGACCAGACTCTATACTCAGGGAAGCCCCCAGCCATAGTCTGTGCAGTACCAGAGGATAGCACGGGTCGACGCCGGTCCTTCCACTTCGTCAGTGGCAGCCGCACATGCCGAGTCCACAGCCGCCGACATGGGCATTATCAGCGAGAAGCTGGACCGAATGGAGATTATAGAGAAGAAGCAGTGCCAGAGCATATCATAGATGGATCAGATGGCACAGACGCTGAGTGACTTGAAGACACAGATCATGTGTCTCCAGGAGGCACACACGGCTTCTCAGCCCCCGTCTTCAGTCACGAGGAGATCCGAGTGGCAGTGACAGCTCGTCCCAGCGCTCTAGCTCCAGCCAGCCTAGACAGGCCCACCTTGTACAGGCGGAGCTGTACCAGCAGCCGCAGCCTTACTACCAGTCACCACCATCCCCAGACACTCAGATGGTAGTCTACCATCCGGATCAGCCTCTGGCAGTACTCCCGCCACCCTCCTACGAGCCCAAGCCGTTGATGGATGTCAACGGGATCTGGTACGACCAACCCCAGCCCAGTATCCGACGAGACCATCCCGGATTCCATTGGTCAGCCGGAGGTGCCAGCTCCCAGCAGCAGCCTTCAGGTCAGGGTGGCCAGTACGTCCATTAGCAAGATTACCAGCAGCAGCCCCCAGTGTACCAAAGCAGCAACAACAGTCATCTCAGTATGGTCCTCGTCCCTTTCAGCAGGGACATTCTGGGAGGCGTGATCAGCCTCAGCAGCAACATCAGCAGTACCCCTCTCACCAGCCACAGCAGTACCCGTACCAGCAGCAGCAACCTCACTACCAGCGAGCCCACCCGTTAGGTTCTCATGGGCCATCCTATGAGAACCCCACCTTGGACGATATAGCCTGCCTTTTGACTGATCCGCCGGCTACATTCAGACGGGAGATGGATGAGTTTCGCCAGGAGGTGCGGGAGATCGTGAGAGGGAAGGCCGCCATCCCTGCCCAGATTGAGCCAAACCCGAACAACTTGAAGAGGAAATCTGAGCAGGTAGATTTCACAGAGTATGCCAGTCCTAGTGATACATTTGGTGATATATCTGCATATCTGTTTGATACTGATTTTATTACACTTAGGAGAGGTAGGATGACAGCAGGCGGTGCCTCGTCTGAGCAACGTTCCCACGCTACTTCAGGAGCGCCAGGCGAGGAGGAGCGCGGTACTGAGGCTGCGAGAGATGATGACGGTGGTGTTGATGCCACCATGGATGTTGATCCACACGACGGTATTGAGGCCGTCACTTCACCAGACAGAGGAGGTGCTACTGACGCCACCATAGTTGTCGAGCCATAGCGCGGTACTGAGGCCGCGAGTCGACATGCCGAGGGTGGTGCTGAGGCCACCATTTCTACTTCTGCTAGTCCTGTTGTTTTTCCATCTATACTTGTATATCAGGACACTTCTGGCAATAAAAGGAAAGGGTTTATTTTCTTTTGATTCACCTGTGGTGCATGATGATGTATGTGTGGATCCTGCCGTGCTTGAGCAGCCGAGAACCTTTCCTAGTCCTTCATCTGAGAAGGACCCTGTAGTCCCCTTCCCTAGAGCACTCCATCTGGGTAAGGGGCAGAAAAAAGAAAATCAGAAAAAGAACCATCAGGTAGAGTTCAGCCTGCAGATGATCGATAGATTCCACATCCAACTGACTCTCCAGGAGGCCTTGGAGCACATCCCTCTACTCCAGAGATCACTCAGAGACAGGACCACAGTTAGGAGGAAGAGGAGGAACCACCAGTCTGAGATCCATGTGCTTACCCGGGCTACTCGCGATTCAGAACCGTCTGCCGGCCAAGAGGCCAGATTCAGGAGCCTCGTATGTCGGATGCCATATCCTTGAGCAGAGGTTCGACCGCACTCTATTAGACAGCGGTTCTTCGATCAACCTACTTCCGGTAGCCCTTCTTGACCGCTTCGAGTTGGGCACTCTATGACAGAGCAGGACAGTCCTTCAGTTTGCTGATCGATCTATCAGGAGGCCGAAGGGGTTGCTGAAGGATGTTGTCGTCACCATTCAGGGCCTGCAATTCCCCGTGGACTTCGTTGTTTTGGACATGGAGATCCCTGAGTCTGTGACTGATACCCCCATCATTTTAGGTCGCCCGTTCTTGGCCAGTGCCAAGGCAGTGACCGGCCATGATAGCGGGAAGGTATACTTTTGCGTCGAGGGCGAGAGTGTACAAATAGAGACGGTCGAGAACATCAGAGTCAGAGATTCAACATGCTCAGAGCCAAGCATAGATTCAGAGCAGATGACAGAATCAGGGCGAGACATCCACCAGGACTGCGATTTTGTGATTACAGATGATGAAGCAGTTTGGGCAGATCCAGTCGCACAGGCTATCCTCTCACCTTCAGAGTTCGCTGATGCAGAGACGCCAGCAGAGGAGAGTTTGGAGAGTGCATTCCTGGTCCAGGATACTTCACAGGCAGCAGAGCCGGTTCTTGACCGCGAGATCGATTTTTGTGAGTATGATACAGATCCCTCGAAGCCAGATGTTGATTGGGCAGAGTTTGATGATCTTACTCCATGTCTGACTTCCACTGAGCTTGCAGCTAGGGAGGAGATAGACGCCATGCAGAGCAGAGACAGTCCAGCAGAGCAGCCTTCTCCAGATCCAGTTTGTGAGCGAGAGTTCTATTTCTCCCGTGCAGATTTGGCCGCATACACTCAGATTCTTCAGAAGCCAGATTTGCCAGCACCGACTTGTCCAGAGCTGAAGCCACTACCTGTGTCGATGAAGTATAGTTTCCTTGCGGGTGAGCATGAGATGTACCCAGTCGTTATCTCAGCATATTTGACTGGAGAACAGGAATTCCTCTGATGGGGGTTCTTGAAAAGAACCGCAAGACGATAGGATGGAGCGTAGCAGATCTCCAGGGGATTAGTCCGGCTCTGTGCTCTCACCACATCTATCTCGAGGATGAGGCAAAGCCGTCGCGTGAGTTCCAGCGGTGGCTGAACCTGAATCTGAGAGAGGTTGTCATGAAGGAGATCTCGAAGTGCTGGAGCGCCGATTTTATCTACCCCATCTCCGACTCCAAGTTGGTCAGTTCGTTGCATGTGGTTCCCAAGAAGACGGGCATCACTGCTGTTGTCACGGAGTCCGGAGAGGAGATCGCTACTCGGGTACCCACTTCTTGGCAGGTCTGCGTGGATTACAGACGACTCAACCAGGCCACCAAGAAGGATCATTTCCCCCTGCCCTTTATTGATCAGATCATTGAGAGACTGGCAGGGAAGAGCCATTACTGCTTTCTGGATGGGTACTCCTGCTACAATCAGGTGGCCATCGCGCCCGAGGACCAAGACAAGACCATCTTCACCTGTCCCTTTGGGACATGTGCCTTCAGACGCATGCCATTCGGGCTATGCAATGCCCCTGCGACATTTCAGAGATGCATGTTGTCTATCTTTTCAGACATGGTAGGGGAGTGCTTGGAGGTCTTCATGGATGATTTCTCAGTCTACGGCGACGGATTCGATTCTTGTCTTGACTTCCTAGACCGAATCCTTCAGCAATGCATAGAGGTTCACCTTGTGTTGTCTTGGGAGAAGAGTCACTTCATGGTGACTCAAGGAACGGTGCTTGGCCACATCATCTCCAACAGGGGCATGGAGGTTTATCCGGCCAAGGTGGATGTCATTAGAAAACTCGATCCACCGTCCAACTTGCGACAGTTACGGTCTTTTCTGGGGGCACGTCGGTTTCTACCGATGCTTCATTCATGATTTCAACAAGATTGCCCGACCGTTGACCGATCTGTTGATGAAAAACACCGAGTTCCTAGTAGATGACAAGTGTCTATCGTCATTTGAGACTCTCAAGAGCTGTGTTATAGAGGCTCCTGTTCTCCAGCCACCTGATTGGTCTCTCCCATTCGAGATCATGACAGACGCCTCTGATTTTGCCGTGGGGGCCTTGCTGGGACGGAGGAGGGATGGAGTCCCATTTGCCATTCACTATGCTAGCCGTACATTGGATGTCGCACAGCGGAACTACACTGTCACTGAGAAGGAGAGGCTAGTCGTAGTTTTCGCCCTAGATAAGTTCGGATCTTACATCATTGGATCTAGAGTGACCATATACACTGATCATACTGCCATCAGGTACCTCATGGCAAAGAAGGATGCCAAATCTATATTGACCAGATGGATCCTTCTATTACAGGAGTTTGACATAGAGATTAAGGATAAGCCTGTAGTTCAAAATGTGGTGGCGGATCATCTCTCCCGATTGAAGTATCTTATGAATTCTGAGCAGATTGACCCTATTTGTGAGACCTTCCTAGATGTGGCGATCCTTGCTATCGCCTCGCTCCCATGGTATGCCGATATTGTGAACTATCTTGTCGCCAAGAAAGTTCCACAAGATTGGCTTAGGCAGAAACTTGAGACCTTCCTCGCGAAGGCTAAGTTTTACCATTGGGAGGATCCCTTCCTTTACCACGAGGGAGGGGATAGTATCTGGCATAGGTGCATTCCTCAGGAGGAGCACCACAGCGTCCTTACTTACTGCCACAAGCTTGATGCAGGAGGACATCACTCAGGGAGGAGAACGGTACAGAAAGTGCTCCAATCCGGCCTATGGTGGCCTACTCTTTCAAGGACTCTGATGGTTTCGTGAAGAGGTGTATTGACTGTCAGAGGATGGGCACTTGTGGACAGCGTGATATGATGCCGATGCAGCCCATACACTTCTGTGAGGTTTTTGACGCATGGGGCATCGATTTCATGGGTCCATTCCCTAAGAGTCAGGGATTTGAGTACATTCTTTTGGCCGTTGATTATGTGAGTCGTTGGGTTGAGGCTATCCCCGCCCGAACCACAGATGCTGGGACTGTTCAGAGTATTGATATCTGACAGGGGGTCTCATTTCTTCAACGACAAGGTGAAGGCCCTTGCTAGCGAATTCAGCATAGACCATCGAGTTTCCACTCCATACCACCCTCAGACGAATGGTCTTGCTAAAGTGCCGAACAGGGAGATCAAGACTATATTGCAGAAAGTCATCCGCCCTGACCGAAAGGATTGGTCACAGCTTTTGGACTCGGTCTTGTGGGCATATCGAACGTCTTTCAAGACTCCTTTGGGTACATCTCACTTTCGCCTCGTTTATGGCAAGCCGTGCCATTTACATGTTGAGCTAAGACATAGGTCGCTTTGGGCAGTTACAGATACACTTTTGGATCCAGAGAGGGTAGGAGATCATAGGAGGGCAGAGTTAGCAGCCCTGGAGGAGCTTCGTGATACTGCCTTTTCAAACAGCCTACATTATAAGGAGAGAGTGAAGGAGTGGCATGATTCTCATATCAGCCACAAGCAGTTTGAGCCAGGACAGAGAGTGTGGTTGTTTGATGCTAGGCTTCATCTATTTCCGGGGAAGCTACAGAGCAAATGGAAGGGACCGTATTTGGTTAGAAAGGTGCATGACAATGGGAGTGTTGATATATCTGAGTTGTCTTCTGATGCTACCTTTCGAGTGAACGGCCAGCGACTCAAGCCATATCTAGATCATGAGCCGTGGGTCGTTGATGTTGCCCCTATTCACTTTGCGTGAGATGTGGTCTCTTGACTCACATCTATTGCATCTCACGCCTGATTATCACTGTTCTTCCGACTTGTATAGATCCAGTTGTCCATATCACTCTATTCTTTAGTCCCACATCCCTTCTCTCATCATATGATTTTGCTATACTTAGGGTGTACTTTACCCTAAGTATAGGAGAGATGTAGGACTCTCGGGTATTCTTTTGATTCTTTCTACCCATGTTTTGCTACCTATACTCAGGGATATTTCACCCTAAGTATAGGGGGGTAGAATCTGTACATCCTTCACTCGGATTTCCCTTCATGTACAGCTTGCTATACTTAGGTTTACTTGATCCTAAGTATAGGGGGAAACATCGAGTTCTCTTCATTCTATTCTTTGATTCGTCTGTGTATATATCCATTCCTTTTCACTTCCCTGTACTAAGCACTAGTTATGTCTTCTTCATCGCTCTTGACTCTGAGGACATCGTTCGAGCTAAGTATAGGGGGGTATGTATATATTTCATATACTTTAGCCATAACTCGTACTTTGTGAGAGTGTGTTAATAAATAAAATGGCTTAAAACCCAAAAATCCATAAAAATTAAAAAATTTTCCTTGTAAATAACATTCTTTTATTGCACATACATTACTATTGTATAAATTGTTTTTATAAAAAAGTTTGTAAAAACTTTTTGTGTAAATAGTGTGTAAATATTTTCTTATCAAAATTATGTATATAGTACAAAATTTTTCCAAAATGTTTTGAAAATCAAAAGTTTGCAAAAACCTTGTGTAAATTTGTGTAAATATTTTGCAAAACTTCGCATTCATGCATACATCCATGGTTTCAAAACATTTTTCAAAAATTTTGCACATGTGTAAATAGTTTGGAAATTGCATCTTTGTAAAGACTTGTATAATTTTTCCTGGATCATAGTTGACATTTAAACTAAGCCTGGAATTAAATTGACAAATGGAGCTTGGTTAAGACCTTAATCCACCTAATAATAAGAGGAACCTTATAGGGCTTAGGATTGAGACTTTTCAGGTCCATTGGGACTTAATTCTTTGAGTCCACTAGGCTATGAGCATATGTCATCTTGATGAGCCTAAGTAGAGCACTTAACAACACACACATGACTCTCAGAGACAATGGCTTTACTTGCACCAGCACCTTACACATAGCTCTCCACGGATGAGGTGGTGAGGAGGCAGTTTCCTTTGGCTTGGGATAGCATATGAGGGTAGTACTTCTAGGCGGAACCTCTCTTCTTCTTATAGTGAAGGAAGTGCGTCTCAACTTGGTCTGGTGGTTAGTCTAAAGACAGAAGCCGTGGGTTGCAATAAAGCTTCAAAAGAGGGATAGTCTACCGGCTCAAGAGGTAAAACTCCTTGTATATTTGTTGCACCATGTAGATATGTTGTACAGATGCACATGAAAAAAAAGAAAAAGAAAAGAACTCCAAAAAAGTGGTAGGTCGGATTGAAAATTTAATAATCCCACCGGAGCGTATATAGTCAAATAAAGCAAAAGCTTATGGTATACATGTTCCATCTCATGAAGCTTGCAGCGGGAGACTCAACTACACTGGTTAGAACTCCTAAGGATACATGGCTACACTGGCCATGGTCCATTCTCTTCTTCCATCTCTTCTTGAGTCGGTTGCACTTGAACTTAGAAGGGAATACCTCGCTTCTCGAGGAAAGAGTTGCTAAACCGAGGCATTAGAGTTACCAGGTTGAGGGTGGCTGTTTCTTTGTTACTTCTGAGGTGGGGAGCTACATATCACTTACACCGTACAAGAAAATATTCACGATCATTAGAGTTTGTGTATGTAGACTTGTTCTGATCTGGTTTATTGAGGAGTCTTGCCCATAGATTGGTGGAACTTAGAGGTTGTTAAGTTTTAAGCTTAAGTCCATATAAGGTTCCGACAAATTAATAACCCAAAGGTCTGACCGAGCTCCATATTTCAATTTAATGAAGGCAAGTTTAATAATCAGCAATGATCCATGCATTTTCTCCACTTTTTCTTTTTCACTTCTTTTTCAAATAAGTGTTTTCTAAGGGAATAGCAAAGTTAAGTATAGGGGGGTGATGAATACCCATTCATCACTCTTTATTCTTTTATTTTAGCTACAAAACCTATGCAAAACACATGTAGGTGTAAATAGCAATAATTATCATCTTACATGCATTGTGTAAATATAATATTTAGCATGCTTTTGTGCATAAATAAAAGAATAAAGAAATAAAAGAAAAAGAGAGAGATATTTAGAATAAATATTGAGCGACCTAATCCCAAGGGAGGGCTCAGCATGGGCCTGACCGGAAAAGACCCCAAGTAAAGAGAGATAGGGAAGCTCATGTGTTTGTACATATACCTGTAAATAAATAAAAATTGTTTTCCTCTTAATAAAAATAAACATGTGTGACTATTTATTTGTATATATTTGTAAATATAAACTCAAAATAAAAGAGAAATAAAAAGAAATAAAACCCATTCATCATTGTACACAGACCTTGTGTATAAAAACCACATATCTATTTATTTCTCCTTATAAATAAATAATAAAAATCCCATAAAAATATGTGCATATTCCATATTCTATAACGTAAATAAATAAAATAAAAATCATAAAAATAAAAATATATAAAAGGAAATAAAATAAAAACCCAAACCCACCTTGTATATATACCATGTATATAAGTATATAAAACTATTTATTTAACCCTTGTAAATAATTAATAAAAATTAAATAAAAATACCCTTTCATTCCACATTTTATCTTATAAATAAATAAAATATAAAATTGGAATAAAATGTATAAAAAAATAATTAAAAATCAAAAATCAAAAATACATTTGTATATACCTATATATAATAATACTATATTGTAAATACATATTTTTTATTTCAAAAAAAATAAAAAATCATAAAAATTAATTTAAAAAAAAGAAACATTTTTCATGTTTTGACTTTTTTGAAATAAGGCCATTTACTAGTTTAAATTGAATTTTCAAATAATTATCCAATGGCAGCCTCTGATTGGTCCACGGGGGATTGTTGACCCCCGGTCAACTCTCCCCCCGGACCAATCCACTCGGATCTGTGCCATCGACCCGACTTCACTTATTTTTCTAAGCCAGATCCGAGCCCCAAATAATCAAACCCCGGGTCCTAATCATATTAGATATAGCCGAGATCCACGCCTGGTGGTTTTTCCTCGGGATCCGAGCTCCGACAACACGCCCGACCCTCTTCTTCTCGGACCCCTAGTCGTATAAAACTTGAGCTCCGCCGTACAATTCACGCCATCTTTGGCGCTGCCCCTTCGTCCCAGGACCTCCATTGTGCTCCCCAGAGTGACAGTTGAGTGAGCGTAGTGTCGAAGAGAGGAGATGAGCCCTCCGCCACTGATCCAGCGACCCCCTTGTCGTCGTGCGCCGCCGTGAGCTGCGCCCGAGCCTCGGGACCCCAACGACCCTCGAGGCGATGACCAAGAGCTTCCTTAGCTCGTCCACAGTCGATTCCCCTCTTAAGGTAACCTCGCATCCCCTTCATTTCATCTAATTTCCCATTACGTCCAAATCGGTCGTCCGCCATCTCCGATCAATTCACGTCACCCCGCTCATCGCTTCAATCATCGGACGACAACATCATCTCCGCGAGACCTCTCCTCACATTCTTCACCTGCTCGTTCACCTTGGCTCGCCCCTGAGCCAAGGCTCGACCTCCCTCGCCGTCGCTTCGCCGGAGGTCCTCGCTGCGACCCATCCAGCCAGCCACCCACACCACCCCTAATCGGGTCGAGGCAGTTTGCCCTCGACCCAGGAGTCCTCTCGTGCGGTTTTGCAGGTCGCAGGAGACCCATCTGAGGGTCCGAGCATCCAGGCACAGAGCTCCACCTCCGCCTTCGTCGTCGGAGCTCCTCGGAGCTTCCCGGCGTCATCGGAGGAGTCCACCAGCTGCGGGAGGCCTTGGCGATTCTGTTCCACATCTTTGTAGCCCCCGAGGAGGTCCAGCGCACCCGTGGTGCTCCGGTGAAGTTCACCAGACTTGAGTTCATCCCGGACCTTCATCAGACGTCTGATCGTCCCCGATGTCCCAGATTCTATCACAGCCACCCATTTAAAGGGATCCATCCACCGCCAGATCTGCGAGGGTTGATCAGGACCGTTCGAGCCTGCGAAGGGGTGCCCTTGATCCATCACCATCAGATCTTCCACGTGGCACCCCCTCAGCCTTCCGATAATAAGGGGTAATTTATACTTAGGCCCCTACTATTTTTATATTTCTTCTTTAGTCCTGTAAATATTAGATATAGTTGTTTTTATTTTGGTTAAATTGCATAGAGGACCTAGATGTTTATTGTATTTGCATATCAGTCCTTGTGAGTGTGGACCACGTGCTTCAACACGTGAGGACTTAGTTTTTTGCATCATATACCCTGCAGTTCTTGTGTGTTATTGTTTACATGTTTTAAAATAGGAATTGCAAGTAGGTCCCTCCGTGCCTGGATCACGTGCCTTGCGCGTGATTTATTGGGATTTTTACACGACGGCCCCCACAATTTTCTATCGTGTTATTGTTTGCCCCCGGACATGTTTTTATGACATATAGGTCCCTGTGCACTGTGAGCCTCTTTTTGATTTAAATAAAATATCAAACTTAACCCTAATTGCGTGAAATTTGGATACGTGGCTCCTGCCTTTTGTAAAAATTTCCCTAATTTTTGGCTACATTTTTTAGGCTTTTTATTATTTTTAAAAATTCAAATACTATTGTTAGTTTTATTGTTGTCCAGATTAGAAAATCATAAAAAATATAAAAACTCTTTTCAAAATTCTAAAAAAATAGGAGTTGTTAGTTTTTTTGTGTTTGATTTTCTGTGCAATTTTGGTAATTTTTGGACATATAAAGCCCTAAAAATTGAAAGAACCCTCAAAAACTGATAAAAATTCTAAAAAATTGTAGAAAACTCCAAAAATAATAAACTCTTTTTATAAATTTTCCTTGTGGTGTCTATTTCTCATAAAAACTACTTCAGGCTTTTACAGATCAATTTGATATTTTAATTGATCTTTCAAGACTGACTGGACAGCTTGCTTGTGTTTCTGTCTTCTTTGATTTTTAGAAAATTACATAAAAATCATAAAAATCTCAAAAATTCACCAAAAACAGTAAAAAAACCTATAAAACATAAAAATATTTTTGTTTGAATTTTTGGAGCTTTTTAGAGTGTTTAAATAAATTGTTGATTGTGCTTATATTTACCTTTTCCCACTTTCCTTAATTATTAAAAAATCCAAAATATATAAAAATAATTAAAAACCACCAAAAATACATTTTCTTCCCTCATTTTCGATTAGACTACTTCGTAGGCCGCAAGGCCAATTCGTGCTCCCTAAGTCCGACCCTGGGTGCTACACCAGGCTAATCTCATAGCCAGGGCCACTATTTTTGCTTTCATTATTTTACCTATTTGATTGGTGGTCTGAGTCTTATTTTCTTGATTGAACCGAGTCTCTTCTCAATCCGGGTCGCAACGACCCTTGAGTGATTATTTTTACCTAGCCCAGATTGATTAGTTGGATTTTCGGCTCGTCAGTGCCATCTCTCGTCTCACCTCTGCCATGAAGTCTCCCTGATCTCTAATATGTCTCTACATAATCTCCAGAGAGGCTAAAAGTGTATTGTTGATGTTGTCCTGATCTAAAACGTACTTCAAATCTAGGGTTGTCCATCTGTGCACTCCTCGCTGCTGGCCATCTCTTCGGTCTCTACAAAGGTAAAAGTCCCGAACTCAGGTGTCGTCACATGAACAAATAGCTACGTTGGTCTCTTCTTGGGAACCTAGGGACTGAAAGAAGGGTGGTGGAGCGGGAACATGGCAGAATCAAACTCGGGTTCGGAGAGCGGGTCCAGGCTTTTCGAAACCTGCCTAGATGAATGGGACGGAGTGCTCGAGAGCGGTGCGGCCAAAGGCTGCCTAAGGGACCTCCGAGCCATCATCGTGATGTAGAAGAACTGCATATGGGATCTGGAAACAAACAAGATCGACAGTCAAACCCCCAATTCACCTACGCAACGCTGAGCTGATGACCGTGAAGGTTCGGTATTTTATCTTGTCGATTTTATTTAGGTGATAATTTAGTCGAGCAGAGCGATTAAGAGAGTTGTAGGTACCCGATGCTCCCAAGAGACTAGCTCGTTCCCAAATCTAGATCTTTCCCAACCAGTACAAGTTGCGGACCATTTATCGGCTACCTGATCAACTCGTTCTGCTAAGGATATCGCAACCCGCTTTATAGGAAATCGGAGCGATCCTCACTAGAGTATGACTAATACCAAGACTAGGAGTCTAAGGAGAGTTCAGGTGTGACTCTAATCTAGTGTGTGGGTCACTCTCTCGCGCAAGCAAACGAAATCATGAGGGGATGACTCTCCCAAGATAGATTTTTCGGTGAGGTGTCTTTTAAGATCAAGTTTATTTAGCACTACCAATTTTATGATTATAACTTTTTAGGATATTTTCTAATAAGCAAAAAAATGCCTAATGAATTTTTCGATCTCCTGATTTATTTCAAGTCCAAAAACAAGGGGAGAAGTCGAAAAGCTGATGCGCAATCAAACACTATGATGCATGCAAAGTAAGAGATGTGTACCTTTCGCGAGCACTCTATATGGATGGTGATCCGTGCATAAATTTAAAGACTGAATTTAAACTAATCTAAATGATCCAAGAAGAAAATGGTCTTAGATGAGCATTTTCTACACGCGAAGAACAATAGCTAGCTAACTAGACTAAGTCCGGTGTCCGATCTTAGGAACCACTCGGTGCCTACCACAACAAGTCTTGCTAGCATTGTATGTGGTTCCTCACAGTATGTGGAATCGAGTCTAATTAAACTAAATTTTTATTATGAGTTATTAATATGGTCCAATTACAATCTATAGGTGCTAGCAATGTATTAGGGATTGGGCTTTAATTATTTAGGTCATAAACAAAGAAATTCCTAAATCTAAGGGCCAAATTCTTCGAGAATCAAAAGAAAATGAAATGTGATAGAATCAAAATCGGCAAAAAACCACGGTGAGGTCCCCCGAGCACACTGGTGCTCGGCGAAATAGATCCCGATAAGCCAAGTTCAAGAATATGTCTGAGTGTCCCTGTATTATTACAATAATAAATGAATGCTGGAAAATAAACTATTCTATGCTAATCTATAAGCTATAAATAATTCTAATTCGGCTCCTGCTCCTCTTCAGGCGCGAGTCTCCTCCAAAGCATCTTTGGGCAGTTCTTTGCACAAAAAACAAAACAGAACAGGTCAGAAACAATTATAACAAATAGGTATCAAGAAATATGAAAAGACTACTAAGTTGTGCTCCCCGAACAATGGTGTCGTTCTGATGACACACCAGGCAACTCGGGTTAAGGAATATCAAGGATCGTTGCAACCTGAATCATTAGGCACAATCAATCAAGAAAAATCAAGACCACAAGGATAAAACAATCAAGCACAAAATCAATGTTAGCGGTCTCCGCTATTAATTTAACATGGTATAGCTACCAGGGTCAAACACAAGAAGCACGAAAATGTACAAAGATTCAGAAATCATATGAATAAAAATGTATTTTTGTGGTTTTTAATTTGCAATTTTTAGATTTTCAAAATAAGGAAACAAATAAGCAAGGATACAAACTAGTTTCAACAATTTTTATTAAGTGTAAAAATGCTTTAAAATAGGTAATAAAATTATTTTTATGTTTTTCAAATATTCAGATGTTTTTGGTGATTTTATGGTATTTTTGTCATTTTTCTGGGATTTTATAAAAATGGAAGAAAATCAAAATAATGAGACGATTTACAACATAGACAAAAGGCAAGTTTAAAAATAAAAAATGCCTTAAAGTCCTAGGTGTGATTTTTATGAAAAAGATAATAAAATTATCTAACTACAACAACTAGAAATCTTTTTTTATTTTTAACGAATTTTTAATGATTATTATAAGTTTTTGAATACTTTGTGATTTTTAGGCTTTTTACAAGGAATTTGTATGCAAAACTCCTACTAAAGACAAAGCATATGAAAAAAATATAAAAAAATTGTGGATTTTTTAGATAATTTTTCAAATTTTTGTGTATTTTATAAATAGACAAGACATTTTTTAAAGGTTTTTTAGAAAATAACAAATAAAACCAAAAACTACCATAATTATTACATGTTAGCATGAGGTAACTATAATTTTTTTGGAATAGTTGGAGTTAATTTAGTAATTATTTTATTAAAAACAACAAACACAACCCACTAGGACCTACTTGCAATTATTTGAAAGTTTCGGGGCCAAATAATAACAGAAGTTCAAAACATAGGGATAAACTTGTAATTTGTCCAATAAGTTCATACACATGCAGAATATTCACTTTCACATGGGTATAAATGCAAATATCAAAAACTTCTATTCAAAACAGAACAATCAAGAACACAAGGGTATATCATGTAAAAACACCACTATGCACGTGAGACGACACGTGAGCTCAGTCAGATAGGACTAAAATGTAAATACGAGAAATAACAAGGGTCCAACTGCAAAGTGTCTGTGTTTACAAAATTATTTACTGGACTAACTAATAAAGCATGAAAAATACATGATAAAAGATGCAAAGTACCCCGCAGCACGTGATGAGGGAGTGGGGTCACACGTGGCGAGCTCTAGAGGAGGAAGAATGTGCAGTGCAGATTGCCTGCGGTGCCAAATATGATGCCCCAAGGAATGTCGGCTACGTGTGGTGCAGATGTGTCAGGGCATGCCAGATCAACGGTCCAAAAGTTGCAGCAACGAGCGGCTCGGATCCAAACTAGTGCTCTGATCCTCATCCAACAGTGGCGGAAGATAGTGGATGATCTGGTGAAAGGTGAACTTCGATCAAGGATGGGCACACATCCTTTGGGATGATCGAGCCTCTAAAAGGTCCAGCACCTCCGGTGAGGTGCTCCACGTTGATTCCTGGAGACGGATCAACTGGATGGTGGTCGAATGGCCGGGATAAGGGAGCTCCACATGGAGTTGCTCTGCTGAGCAGATGGAGGTCTGGTAAAGGTTTCTATTTAGTGGAGGCACCTGCAAGAGAAAGCTGAGACTCGGGGCAGTGCTCCAGTAAGGGTTACTGAAGCCAAAAGGGAAACAAGCGATGATGGATGGAATCCGATCTCCGACGAAGGGGGTAGAGGGAGATCTAAGCCTCAATCTCAACTGGGTGGTCGAGCCTAAGGATGATCAGGCTGTGGTGCAAGATGATGGGAGAGAATGCTATTAGATCGGAATGGCTAGGTGTGGCTATTCAGGCTCCGACTGGCTGGTCAGAGCGGGTGAATGTGCGGCAGAGTGAAGTGGAAAGATATGATGGAAATAGGAAATGAAGTCGGAATAGGTGCTACCTGCAGGTTGGAACAAGTTCCTGAGCGTCGGGCGATGAGGATCGTTGGGGTAGTGGCCTCAACCTCGCTGTAGAAGGTGGGGAGGATGCTCGCGGAGGATCACCGACCACGAAGGGTGAGCTATTGATTCAACCCACAAAACTCCTCTCTAGAGGCATCTCCCAGCTGCTGTCACTCAGCTAGGGATGTCCAAGGGTGAAGGAAGGGACAAGGAATGGGATGCGGTTCCAGGAGGAGAAATCAAAGCTTTTATAGCCAACTCAAGGGTCCAGAAAGATCGACATGGTGCCTAAAACCCTAGAGAGATTCGGATCAATCAAAGGACCTGCGAGAATGTCAGATATACAATGAATCTTGGGTCCGGGTCTCGAGGCAAGAGGGGTTCGAAATCGGGTGGGAAAAATCAGAGAAGATGCTCCGGCAACACAGATTCGACCCGACCCGATCTTGGATGGGGTGTTGATCGAGGTCAACAAACCGTCTTGGACCAATCAAAAAATTTGAATTTTACAAAATATTTAAAATATCAATAAAATAGTAAAGGAACTTAAAATAAAATGTGCATAAAATAAAAAAATGATTATTATTTTTCAAACTATTTTCTATGATTTTTATTTATTTTTATAAAAATAGGTATATACAATATATAGTATTATATATACGTATAATATACCTATGTATTATATACAATATTTTTTAATCATTATTTTTACACAAATATGCTAGTTTTGTATTTTATTTATTTACAACATAATTTTTGGAGTATAAAATAATTTTTGTTTTATTTTTGTCATTTATTTAAAGGTATATAGTAAATAGAAAGTGATAAATAGATGCATGTATTTTATACAATTAAGAGAGGATTTTATTTTATTTTTCTTATTTTATTTTATTTTTAAGAATATACACAAGAAGGTAAAAAGAATATTTTATTTTATCCCAAATAATTATATACTACTATAATGTACAATATAGAGTAAGCCCTATATTTCTCTGCTTATTTTGTTTAGTAACCAGGTCAAGGCTTGACCTTCTCTTGGGGTTCGGGTCACTCTGTATTTATTCTAAATACCTCCCTCTGATTCTTTTCCTTTATTCTTTTATTTTTGCATAAACACAAGCTAAATACATAATGTTAACATATGCCAATGTTAACTTATTGTATTTACACATATTTACATGATACTTTACCAAGATAGATAGCTAAAATAAAGGAATAAAGAGTGAGAACAGGGATTCATCAAGAGGGAGGCAAGGAAGGACCGCTAGCGAAGGACTGTCGGGAGGACGAGGAGGAGGAAGGTATGACCCTCTCCTATTTAGCTTCGTAAGTAAGCTCTTGCTTGAGCTTGGTTTTCGATTCATCTTCTTTTTCTTGCTTAGTTTTTTATTCATCTTCGTTTCCGATTTGTTTTCTGCTGTGGTTCGAGGAGAAATATGTTAACACCCTACTTAGGAGCGGGTGGCTATGCACGTCAGTGAACCATGTATCTGTCACAATTTCATTCACCTAAGACGTATGGTGTCTAACGATTATCCATCGCTTATGGTTCTATTCTTTAGATTCCGCTGTTATAGTTGTTTTAATGGAGAAAAGTGTGTAATACCCTACTTAGGTGCGACCAGCTATGCACATCAGTGAAGCCTGTGATTCGTCACACCTTCACTCACCTAGGACGTGTGGTGTCTACCGATTCTCTGCTTCTTGCAGTTTGATTATATTCTTTCAGTTTTGTTGTTGTTTTCCTATACATGATTTTATAGAAGAACTCTTTCCATTTTTTTAAAAAAATATATTTCGATATAAGGGGAAAGTCTGCTAAAATTTTCATAGGAATATGTCCCAATATAAGGGGAAACTCTACCGAAATTTTCCTAGAAATATCACCCCATATAAGAGGAAGCTCTGCTGAAATTTCAAAAGAAAATATGTTCTTCATGTTCTTTGTGTGTGCTTCGCATTCTTTGCGTTCTTTGTTCATTCTTCACGTTTTTGGTACATTCTTAGCGTTTTTGATACAAAAATGAAATTCGATCATTTTAGGAGCCATAAATCACCCTTTCTAAAAAAATCACGATAAAGCACTACATACACGAGAGAGAGCTCAATTAGGTAACAAAATCCTTCCCTTTGTTGTTGGGTTTTCATATGAGATTGTTCAGATTTCTGATTTTATGCTCATTGCTTCGTTGAACCCTAATTTTGCTATTTTTTTAGAAAATATGAAAAATTATTTGTAATTACAACTAAAATATGGTGTAAGCATCAAATAGATGCAGTGACTTGAGTATATAAATATATGAATTAATATATATGTGAGTTTATACAAAATGTTGATGATTATGCTAATCTAAGGCCTAAGGGAGGAATTTCATAGTAGAAATTGATGTATATAGAAAAAGATCCTAAAAAGGATCATGTATTATGTCAGGAATGACTTGGAGTAGAACTACAGGTCATGCATGCAACCTGTAGGTTTGTCTGAAGGAACCCGTATTGGTGTTGCCCTACCTAAGTGGTACACGGTTGCTCTGTTATGATAAGTGTGCATGAAATGAATGATTTGCAATGCATGGTACTGAGTGCCAATATATTAGAGTTGAACGACGGAAGATGTGGTCGTGTCATGTGATGGCACGGTTGGTTCAATAGCGGCTGGATCATGATAACGTGTATTTAAAGCTGCTTGATTATGCAATTAAATGTTAGCCTGAGCTTTTAATCAACCGGGTCCTCAAGGAGGGTGTGCTCCATTATTTGTTAAGCTGAGGGTTTCAGAGTAGTATTGTAGGATTGGTTGAGGCGACGTGCGATGGCATATGCTTACCAGATCAACGCAATCTCCAATCCTGAAGTGTCCATAGATTAGGACTCCATTAATGGTAGGTTCTGTGGAACTAGTCCCTGATGTGGAATAGAAGGAATAGGTCTTAAACTAATGAGAAGAATGAATTTTTCTGGTATAATATGCTTTGATAAACTGTAGCACTACTTTATTTTTTCTTCTTCTCTACTTAGCACTCGCTTATCTTCACTATGATTTATGGAAACTCAACATGTGTTGGTGAGCCATCACAAGGTCTTTAATAATCCAGCCAGCTAACATAATAGTAATCTAGCCTGCCATAGTTGCTTTACTTTGTAAGGTAGTTAGTAATATTTTGTGTATTTCCTTTCTAGATGATGTGCATGTAAATGATTATAGTGGGATAATGTACCGGTAAACTTTATTTTGTGGATGGAAAAGTGTTGAAATACTTCCTCTTGAGTATTTTTATTTGTGGTCTTCTTTTTAATTTTAGTTGTGATTGCTAAATAAATTATTATTGAGTAACCAGATCCATATATGGGAGGATCTGACAGCCTGGAATTGGGGTCGTGACAGTTTGGTATCAGAGTGTAGTTACTCCAGTAATTTATTTAATAATTGAAAATTATGAATAGTATTCTGAAACTAAGGTTGTCTTAAGATCCTTTGATCTTAATAAGTGATTGAGGTATCATTCACAAGTCATTGTCCCTTATGTACATCATGCTAAAACATATAGAACCTAATATTTTGCCTTAATTCATCCTAGGATCGTGACAAAACAGAACGTGTCTAGGCAATTAGCATCTACGATGATAATGCTCCAAGAGATGGGGCAAGAGCAGCATGCATTAGAGGAGAGTTTAATGCACAAGCTGAGAGACCTGAGGCATCCAAACCTGTGGGTGCTAGAGTTGAGGGTTCTGTCCAACATTCTGAGGAAGGATCTACTTACAATCCTTCCACTGAGTCTGCTTTTGCCCCAGCTTTGAAATTATGGCTTTTCAGTACATGCCTTGTTTGATTATGGTGCTTCACATTCATTTATTGTTCGACGATTAGTACCCACTTTGGGTAATAAACTAATAGAAGTACAACAATCATATCTGATAAAGGGACTAGAGGACAAGTATTTGTAATATGAGAAACCACAAACAATTGTGTAGTACTGATAGCAGAACATTAGTTACACATTTCACTATTATTAATTGAAATGGATGACTTTGATCTCATCCTTGGGATGGACTGTCTAGAAAGGCATCATACATTCCTTGACTATTTTCAGAAGATAGTAATTTTTCACATTCCTAACTCGATAGAGTTCTAGTTTATTAGAAAGACATCCAGTGACGATGTCAATTACATCTCTACTCTAAAGGCACAACAATTGTTAGAGCAAGAATACCAAGGTTACTTAGCATATGTATATGCTATTTCAGAGTCAGACAGAATGATAGAAGATGTACCTATAGTGTACGAGTTTCCTGATGTATTTCCAGATGAACTACCTAGATTACCACCTGAGTAAAAGATTGAATTTGAAATCTCTCTCACACTTGATACTCATCTTATCTCTATCCCTCCATACAGGATGACACCAACAGAGTTACGGGAGTTAAATGTACAGTTATAAGAACTGTTAGAAAAAGGCTTCATTCTTCCTAGTGCTTCACCATTGGGTGCACCTGTCTTGTTTGTAAGGAAAAAGGATGGGTCAATGGGGTTGTGCATTGACTATAGACAGCTAAACAAGAAGACAATAAAGAATAAGTATCCTCTACAAGAATAGATGATCTCTTTGACCAGTTGCAAGGTTCAACTGTATATTCCAATATTGACTTAAGATCTGGATACCATTAATTGAAGATTAAATATGTGGATATCCCGAAGACAACCTTTTGAACTAGATATAAACATTCTGAATTTTTAGTTATGCCTTTTAGACTAACAAATGCCTCAGCAGCTTTCATGGATCTCATGAATAGAGTATTCAGAGAGTTCTTAGATAACTTTGTAGTAGTCTTTATTGATGATGTGCTTATTTACTGCAAGGATAAGTACCAGCATGAACATCATCTCCAGCAGACACTTGAAACACTAAGGAAGAATGAACTGTATGCTAAATATAGAAAATGTGACTTCTAGTTGTCTGAAGTTTCCTTCTTAGGCCATGTTTTTTCTGGGGAAGGTATATCAATTGATTTTACAAAGGTTAGTGTGGCGATGAATTGGGAATGCCCAAAGACTGTCACAGAAATACAATATTTTCCAGGTTTAGATGGGTATTATAGAAGATTTGTGAAGAACTTTTCACGAATAGCATTGCCAATGACTAGGTTGACTTAGAAGGAAGTCCTATTCATATGGTCTGATGCATGTGAAGCTAGTTTTTAGACACTGAAAGAATGCCTAACATCTACACCTATCCTTACTCTACCTTTTGTTACTAAAGGGTTTATAGTGTACACTGATGCATTTAGAGTACTTAGGATAGTTCTTATGCAACATGGTAAGGTAGTTGCTTATGCATCGCGATAACTCAAGATACATGAGAAGAACTACCTGACACATGACCTTGAATTAGTTGTCATAGTCTTCTCTTTAAAGATATGGAGACGCTACCTCTATGATATTGCTTTTGAAATCATTGATGAATTTATGATTCTCATTCTTTATTCTTTTATTTTAGCTTTATCGTTTAGAAAAACCACCTGTAAAAAGATGTAAATACAATAACTTAAAATTTTACATGCTTGTGTTAATATCTCATAATTAGGACCTTTTCTGCAAAAATAAAAGAATAAAGAGAAAATAAAAAAGAATGATGAATTTAGAATAAATACATAGGGGCCTAACCCCAAAGAGAAGGTCAAACGTTGACCTCATCGCAAAGAGAATAAGTAGGGAGAGATAGTGAGCCTTATACATACTATATATACCAATAAATATATATTTATAATTATTATTCATTTACACTTGAATATAGTTTGAATAATAACATAAAAATAAAATAAAAATCATAAAAATAAATAAACAATTACTTGTACAAAAGACACTTGCATATACTACAATACTTATTTATTTTACAAAATTAGTTAGCATATAAAAATAAAATAAAAATCATTTAATATTCCTTAAACTATTTTGTAAATAAATAAAATATAAAATAATTTTTTTGTAAAAATAACAAAATAAAAATACTTGTACAAAACATAGGTATATTATACCCACACATAATATTAGATAATGTACATATTATAATAAATTAATTTATAAAAATAATTAAAAATTACAAAAAATAGTTTACAAAAAATAAATAATTTTTATTTTATTTGTTTTTTATTTTGAAACCATTTATTATTTTATTTGTAATTCTTTTTATTTATCTCCATATTTTGTCTTCTAGCCTATTTTGTCTGCTTCTTCGCCCGCTTCTGATTGGCCCACCTTGGTTTCGTTGACCAAGGTCAACTTGCCCCCTCACTTTTTCTTCTTGGACCAGGTTTTCTCCAATTTCCCCCTATTTTTCTCGACCCGATCCGATCACATTTTCATTTGATTAAAGCCTCAATTGGAGGGTGGGGATCCCTAATTCACTGACGAATCCATGATTCTCACTCTTTATTCTTTTATTTTAGCTCTTTTTCTTGGAAAAATATCATTTGAATACTTGTAAATATAATAACTTAGCAATTTGCATGCCTGACTTAACATTGCATATTTAGCATGCATTATTGGCAAAAATAAAATAATAAAGGAGAAGAAAAAGGGTGATGTATTTAAAATAAATACATAGTGATCCAAATCCCAAGAGAAGGTCAAACATTGATCTGATCACAAAATAAATAAGTAGAGAGAGATAGGGTTCACTATATATTGTATATGCTACCCATACTTGTACTTATTATCTATATACTTATTTTTGATAAAATAAAATTAAATTATTCTTTTTACACCCTTGTACATATTCCTAGAAATAACATAAATATAAAATAAAAATTAAAAAATATAATAAAAAATGAAATCATCCATGCATTGTGTAAAGTACACTTGTATACATCACATCCCCTATTTATTATGTATATTTAATAAATTTGAAAAAAATAAAATAAAAATTACTTTGCACTTCTAAAAATATGTTGTAAATAAATAAAATATAAAACAAGGGTATTTATGTAAAAATAATAAAATTAAAATACTTGTACATAATACATAGGTATATTATACATGTATATAATAGTATATATGTATATACAATATTTTATTTTTCATAAAATAAATTATAAATCATAGAAAATAGTTTGAAAAATAATAAACATTTTTTATTTTATACACTTTTTATTTTAAACTCATTTGCTATTTTTTATTGAATTTGTAATTATTTTGTATATTCCTTTTTTCTGATTGGTCTATGAGGCTTTGTTGACTGCGAACAACGCCTCCTTCTAGCTAGGTCAGACCCAAATCCCTTTCATTGAACCTTATACTCTCAATTTCCCCATCTGACTCCAATCGCCTTGTGCCCCGATTTCTCATCCGAGCCTCCTCCTAGGATCTGTGATCCTCGTGGATCCCTAGGAAGGCACAGATCTTCCAAGGGTTGCACGCTATTGCTCGATCTTTCCAGTCCCTTAGAGTTGCCTATATAATCTTCTCTTCCGCCTCCTAGTGACGCAGCTCGTTCCTCACCCCCATCTCGTCCCTTAGTCACCTGTAGCTGAGTGACATCTATCTGGAGTGCCCTTTGGAGCTCAATTTGGTGTAGCAGCGATGTGATCGTCAAAAATCAAAGTGCGTAAATCGATGTAAGAACTGAGTCGTTGTGCACAAATGATAGAGGGTGAATCAATAATAGAATTTATATCCGAAACTCAAATTAACATGACACACATGAAATGTGTGCATATAGTAGTGAGCAACGAGTCGAACACCGGGAGGCAGATTTGACGTATCAAGTTACTTCTTTTCTTTTCTTAAGACACTACAACAAATAATAGCTATAGCGACGGTTTTTTTGTTAAGAGCACAACGAATAAAGCGTCGATATACCATCTCGTGACAAAATTGTGATTCGTTGTAAGAACCGTTGTTATACAAGCCGTTGTTAAATATTTAACAACGATTACTATTCGTTGAGAAATTTAAAATTGCGACGAATAAAAAACGTCACGAAATTAAATATTTACAACGGATAATTGCCGTCACCATTTGATTTTGGCAACGTTTTTTGTGTCACTATATATAGCTTACTATTTGACTCTTCTTATGTATATCAACATTTTTTCGTCACTATTTGGGATAATACCGACAAATAATTTGTCTTAAGAAATCAAAAATTAATTCTAGAGCAACGATTTAATTGTGGTTATTTAAATTTATTTAACCGTTTTATTTATTGAATATAATTTTATATATTGACTAATAATATACATGTATCGATGATTTGTTTATTCCTACATCATTCACGAAATTCCAAGCAAATACTAATTATGAAATCACTAAGGACAAAAGTTACAAAAATATTAACTAAACAACATTTGAAAACATATAGCATGATATGTTATCATTAACTATCATAAAATTCTAAGATGTCTTAAAGAATCCATCTGCTCATTCGCTAGAATAACTTGTAGATGGTCCATTCGGCAAGTCGGGAACCTGTACATTAGAGGAAAATAATTAGCTTAAATCAATATGATAATATTTTGCACTAAAAAGAAACTTTATATGATAATATACAATAAGCATAATGATTATTGAAAAGTCTTACTTGAAAATTTTAGAGCAAACCAGAACCATCTCCCATGAACCGTAAAAAATAGCTCAATCCATCCTACAAAATTATAAAATCAGACAGTTTATTTTGAATCCAAGAAGCTTGGGGGGAGAGAGAGAGAGAGAGCATATATATGATGCATATGTGAGCTAGAGAGGTTATTCCAATGGGTGTTCAGTCATAAGATATCCAAAGCTTTCAAATGGACACTATCTTCAATTTGCAGTCACTCGCACCTGCTGGCAGCAGACTAAAAGGAGAATAAATTGTAAAATGAAAGGGGATGAAAATTCTTGTCCAAAACTTGGCTTAAATTCGCAGGATTCCATTCAGGTGAGCGCCTCTAAACTTTGGGGCAGAATCACAAGATCATCAAAGATCAAGTTTCTCATCAAAATAGTCTGAAATCTTGCCTGGATTCAAAATCACTAAATTTACACACCATAAACACAGTTTGGGCAACTTCATATGACATAAAATAAGATAGCCACTATTGCGTCCTATATCTGGGGAAAAACTGTAGCAAACAAAATGACATTGTAAAAAACAAGACTGTGACTAACTAAATAAGAGAACATCGGTCGTCTCATGTATCTACATTACATGGTTCGCCACATTTGATTGGTTGAAGGAAATTATACAAGTTCGTTTTCATACAGTAATACTATCATCTAGATTTAGTTGTAATATATCAGTGTCTGCCAGGTTGAACAAATCAAGTCAACCTTGATTTGGACTTCATTATATAGCCCAGCACAAACTCAGAAAATGTCTAGCTCATAATGACCAACTCATACTCCAACTTGTTGACGTCAAGATGGCTCACAAACTCCTTGGTGATAGTACTTGAACTTTGAAAACTCAAGGTGGACTATACACCTTTCTATAGTCTTTGTTTGTTTATGTAACATGTCTCCCTACTACAACACTCACTACCACTCACCATGGTCCTATTTGCTAATTAGAAGAGAATTGAAATGCATCAGTAGATCTGCAAACTATGCAAAATTTGATCCATATAATTTGTACGAGGTTATATATAGAGGATAGATGCATGATATAAATGGTAAGGGGGAAGATGCGGACGAAGATAATGGATAATTTCAATCAAACACAAATTACAAGAATTTAAGATGGCATGGTATAAAAAAATAATCAAATATACTTACTTGAAAACCAACTTGATGAGTGTGATCATCATTTGATTGTAGCAAGGTTGAAAATCTAGCATCCTAGATAACAATTCAAAAATTCTATACAATGACAATATCTAAAAATAAAATCATCAAATATATTGACAAGTATTCGATAAAGAATTAAAAATTTAGGATGGCTAAATATTACCACGTTCTTTTCAGAAAATCAACACTCCACCAAATTCTTCCATTGTGAAGCCTCAACACATCATCGAACACGATTAACGATCTGTTTATGGGAAAAAATTTGGTGATAACATAATAAAGATCTTGTAAAATCATTTAAGACAAAATAAACTCGTACTTCAATTTTTCGCAGTTTTCTTTCAGTTGTATCTTCCAATGCATCATTCGTAACAAATTTATTTTTTAGAGCATGCTTGAAATTTCTCCATTTTTGGTCAAGAGACGCCAATATCCAACCATCCACGTAAACATTTTTTGGAAATGAGAACTTCAGCTGAATAAAAAGTTAGATGTTATCTAAATAAAAAGTTAGATGTATATGTGCAAATGATATATTTACGTTGCCATCGAAGTACTGGAGTTAGATGCATATATATACAAAACTCAGGAAATGAGTATTGGAGCTATATATACATTTAAAACGGAAATGAGAATTTTTATTTGTTTCACTTCAAGTCAGTTTGTTAGTAAATGCAATCAAGATTAACATTAAATAATCTATCAATGCATTTGGAGAAAGATATTTGATTATAAGATGTGAGATTCTAACATTTACTGGTCCAACAAGATAATTGCTATAATGCCTCTTGAGATGTCTCCAGTCATCAAAATCCAGTGGGCACATTCTTCCATTGCGAGCTACAGTACCTAACCAACTACTTAGTATCCCCACAGCTTTATCGATTGGTTGGGCTAATTCATTGCAGTCCACAATAATTTTGTGCTCATCTGGAAGAGACCATATATCTCTAGCACAAGTAGGACCTCTTCTCACTCTTGTGTTTTCTTGGACATCTAATAAAAATAAATAACAATTATATTGCTATTTACTGTTCTTTTTAGAAATAACAAGGACATCTTCATGAAAATCAAGAATTTAAAATAAGAACATGTTATATGCATATCTTCGTACATATTATCCCCGGGATCAGGTAATGCTCCTTGCTCTTGAACATTTGGAATGCATTCACTAATATCCTCACCATGAATTGGGAGCGCATAGGTGTCGGTTGATCATGCACTGAAAGGGGGAGGACAGAGATGATAGCGATGATCTGGGCAATTTGGGCAGCTAGAAATGGGGCACTATTCCGGAATGAGCGTGCTTATGGCGAGAATGTGGTGATTCATGCTAAAGCTTTGGTGGAGGATTGGTGTATGTAGTGGCTTTCTAGTACGTTGTGTCCTTTTAAAGGATTGTAATCTTTCGAAATGGTTAATGGTGAAGTTTTTGGGCTCACACCTATACGGTGATGGCCCTTTTTTCTTTCAAAAAAAAATCCTCACCTTGAGTTTCATATATCCTGTAGCCTCTGAAGGATTTTGTCCGAGCCATTGTCAATCATAAGAATCTCCGTTCTTTCTCACTAAGCAACTGTTGTGCATTGTCAGAGACCGGCTCTAATGGCAAAGAAAAATAAAACTAAGAAAAAAACACAATTCTAGAGCTGATGTATATAAAAAGATATAATAAAAATCACATCATTTTTGACGAAAGAGATTTTTACCGAGAAAATACGAGGCATCCAAATAACATCTCTGTTAAGACACCCACAAAAACTACTTGAACTGGAAGCAGTCTCACCACGTCATTTCTTGCAAAACAAATTTCAGTAGTACCCAGGTTGTAATCAAATGATGGCCCATAACTTTGGCAAAGAAGACCTGTGTTTAAATCTTACAAGCTATTCTATAGTTCATATTGTACAGGTTGTAAACAAAGAAGGCCTGTGTTTTAAATGATGGCCCATAATTTCAGGTAAAATAGATATATGCATTATCAACAAATTTGTTGATGTATTAATGCAAAACTGTGGTACATAATGAAACAAGGTAACATCTTGTTCACCAAGTCATAAAACAGTCTAATGGATGTAATCATTGCCTCTCTTCCATCTATGCATCACACAAATATTTCTTCCAATTTGATGGTCAAGTGATCAAACAGTTGGCTGTAAATCTAGTTCCAGTAGTTAAAGCTGAGAAGATAGGTTCTTCTAGATACCATTTTGATGTACATGCTGAGGTTGCTCTGTATTTTGGTAGATTGCAGATACAAAGCAGAACTACCACTTTTTTTAATTGTTAGACTTTGCAACTACCACATTGCAAAGTCTTAAATTTTTGGCATTGGCAGACTAACTTTTAACTCTGCGTGGTAAGAAAGAAAACAACCTAAGGAAACTTGAAGATTTCATGTCTGGGTTTGAGAATTAAATAATAAGATGAAGCTACTATTTATGACTTTCATGTTTTACACAGAATTTCAATAACAAAAAAAGTAGATGGACTAAAACATGAGATATAAAGCATGTGTACATACATACGCAGATATATGCATATATACACATACACACATGAGAAGATTACATAAATTGTATACACTTTAATTTTGATTTTGATGTTGACTGTTTTAATTTTAATTTGGGAAACACGACATGGTGCTACAATAGCTTTGCGAGAGATTTTGACTCGGCAAGCTGGTTGCGGTGGAGTTCAAATGCCGAATTTTTCTTCGGAGACATCTGTAGTGAATGATGCTGCTGATGGCGTATACAAAAGAATTAGAAGTAGAGATATTGATTTTAATAGCCAAACAGAGGTGATGGGAGAACCGATTTCTAAGCAAATTAAGTTGGAGGAAACTGAAATATCATGCAAAAATTCTGCTCCATCAAATATTGAGGTTGAGCCTATCCATCTGTTACACACAGTTAGGCAACCTTCAGAGACCACTAGCATTGTATATGATTCTGAACTGAGATATCTTAATGTGGATCATTATGTAATTTTTACCAAAGATAATATAGTTCATCATGACATTTTGAGTGTTAAAACGAAGCTAGATTCAACTATTGAAGCATCTGATTTTGAATTTGAGAACGATGACACAACAGAAATCTTCCCATTTGAAGACGGAAACTCATCTTCAAATATTGTCTCTCTTACTGATCTACATGAATTGAACTGTGAATAACCTGCCAACTCACTCGTAACATGACATCCACTTAAGCTTTTGACTTGCATCAAGGCAATGAATAATCCAGAATACATGATGAAGACAATCAAACTACTTTTAATCCTCGAGTGAATTATGCATAGAAATGATCATTTGTGATGTCATAAAGGGGTGTTTTGCCAGCCTTTTGCAAATTGAATCTTCAGTGAAATTCTAATACTCATCTTATTGAAGCAATCCCGCAAGCTCTAATTATATATCTAAGAGGTCTACAAATTTATTTATTGTCTTAATAAAAAGGTTCAACAATTTAAACAATTACTGCCTCAAGGAAATAATTAGATAAACAAACGTAAACTAGTACACACAGGCCAACTATGTTTTTTTACAAACAAAAATTCATAACCCTGACTCAATGTCTAATTTATCCATACTCTAACCGGCAAACTTTAACACCATGGTACAAAGCCAAGTTACAGATAGCTTCCCAACATATATAGGATTCTCTCGTTTCGTTCTGAGGGAATATCCAAGCAAATATTTTTTTTAATTAGTTGTGCGTAGAACTCAAACGTCTACGGAAAAAATGTACATATGGCCATAGAATAATCAAGACCACCATTATAAATGTATATATATATATATTGTGAACTTAAATATACTTATATTTTAGTCAAATGAATTGAATGGTGTTCATTCTCTCTTGTACAATGTGCAAGGCCACTGTAACGTATAAACAGTAATGTATGTATTGAACTTGTGATTCCACTTAATGCAGGTAGCAGGTAAGAACAATTCCATTGTACCCTATAGATTATATAGCTGAACTGAACTGGAAATCTCTCACATGACCCTATCCTCCTCTTGACACACATATAGATTATATAGCTGCATCTATGATGTCCAGTTGCCTCTCCCACAGGACAATCAACATATTTCTCGAAAACAATCTCAGATGCGATCAGAGATCGAATCAATGAGTCCGATCAAGTACAGAAACATACCTTGGAACGGAGAGCCACACCGATGGAGAATCGGCTACGGAGGACAGTGGTGTTGCATCTCGATCTATGAAGAGCGATGCGGCTCCTCGATCAACGGAGAACGACTGCAAAGGAAAGAGAAGAAATTAGGGCAAAGCTTCCGATCAACTAAGAACGATAAGAAATGGGGTGGGGATATGGATAAGATGTATATATACATTGTACAGGGAGGTAGGGGCACCAAGGAAGGACAAAGGTGGCGGCATCGGCGTATGGAGAAGATGGACGAAGGAAGTGGGGGTTTGGTGGGAAAACGAAAAGAGAAAATGATAGAACATAAATCTTAGTTTGTTGAAGAGAGTGTGAGAGAGAGGGAGGGAGGAGAGAGTGTGAAGGAGGGAGTACCTGGAAGAGAGGGGCGGCTGGCGGAGAGGAGACCAAAGGGGCGACGGGCGGAGAGGACACCACAGGGGCGGCGGGCAGAGGGAGGAGAGAATACGAGAGAGTGGGGGGGGGGGGGAATATGCATAGTGCTGGAAAAACAGGGTTTCCACGAAAATGTATGTGTATAAAATAATTAGTAAACATATAAAAAGATATTTTTTAAAATACTTAATGGGGGTAAAAAATAAAATGTACATGAACTCGTACTCAAAACAGTTGTGAATTAAAAATATGCTAATAATTTATTTGTTGTTATAATAAAATGGTGACGGATGCAAAAAAACGTCGCTATTTCTAATATAGATAGCTATAGCGATCAATTCAAAAAAACGTTGTTATTTCTAATATAAATAGCGACGATTGAATATAAATGTCGTTATATTTTTAAGTTTGTAAATTTAATGACGGATTTGATTAATCGTTGTTATGTAATCGTCACCATAGCTATTATTTGTTGTAGTGAGAGAGTGATATGACAGATGGAATCATCACTTTATTTAAATAACTATTATCGAAAAAGTAAAATCTCTTGCAAATAATCTCAAATCAAACACCAAGAAACTGTAATCAGCAAAAAAAATGCAAGTGCGAGGAACATGAGGTGCAAAATACAAACATGCAGAGATTCAAACCAGTTGTTCTAGACCAAGTAATGATAATTAGACTTCAATTGAAAATGGATATGTAAAGATGTATCCCTGAAGTTCTTGTGTGAATCCTGAACAGTTGTGATGGCTAGATGTCAAGCATAGATTCAAAAATGCCCACGCATGCTCTGTAACTTTGTATGATCATCGCTAAATGATGGCTATGCACGAGTTGGTAATCCTCTGCAGAAATAGTTTGATATGTATGGTCCAAGTTGCTGCATATGACAGCCTCATCCACTTTCGATAACTGCAAATGAAAGAAACAAAATAAGATAAACTAAACTTCTGAATAAGAATCACACTACAGAAAAAAATGATAAGAAACAAATGGTGAGGGAGGATCAGGAGATCTAGACGGAGGAGAAGGGTATGTGCACGCTTCAGTTGTTGCGAACTGCACACAAGCAGCGTACTGCCTTGTTCTTCCTCGGGTCGAAGCGATTCCTAGTGGTTTCCAGCCTGCCTCCTATGACAGTGGTCATCCTCTTTTAAACATGTCCCTGCATGCCAGAATCCTCACGTCAATGTGTCATGATGGATTGGATTAGAGTCTTAACGGTTGTAAAAAAGAATGCACAACAAATCATGACGTGATTTCATGGGTAATTGGTGGAGAATTGATTCTTAAGCATTAGACTTTCTTTCTTTGATTTCAGAACGTGTTCTCCTCTAAAAATATCTGGTATGCACATTTAAGCATATCTCGTTGGGATTTGAATTCTCCGCGTAGATTTCTCCCGAGACAGAGCAATTAAGTTTTGATCCTAATCGGCTACAGATGGAAAGTATAGTCGGGATCAGTTCCTGGCCTTTCGCCTATTCTTGTGCGCGGGATTGAATATTGCGTGAAGTTCGTTCTTTGACAGGGTTATTATTGCAATGCATAACAGCCGCCCCCCCCCCCCCCTGGAAGGAGTTGATTTATATCCCGATTTGCAGTAGTCGTCTGGTGAGATTAGCTGCTGCCGATCAATGGGAATATCCATAGAAGGTCTAACGATTCACAGGATGTTCACACGATATTCTTGTGCAGTAGTTGTACACAACACAGCAATGAGTAGCAGGGAAAAAACTCGAGCGTTGCTTAATCTTAGTGGGTCAGGAGGGAAGTGATGGAAGGGGTCGGATCTTTGTGATCGAGTTGCACTAATGAGATTCGTCTACTTTAACCAGCAATTATGGAGAATTGTGGAGTATCACGTCTGTAATTAGTATACGAAGACGGTTGACTTGCTCTGTATATTCATGAAATGCTTGCAAACGTGGGTAATTTACACATAATGCCAATGTGAGAATGTGTCATTTATGTGCATGTGTTTGCATGGTTTTGGACGTGAAATGTTTTGATGGGAAACGTGTAGTTTAACACTAACGTCCAAGAGAATAGGTGGTTTTATGGAAGGGCCCTCAAAGTTCTAGAGATTTTATAAACAAGTATTGTAGGGTTATTTGTTTTAAAGAATGATGGGATAGAGTTATGCTGAGATAGGGTTGAGTATGACGAGAGTAATAAACGTGAATGGTCTCGAACCCTAACCTCATGGAATTATGCTCAGATCCTAACAATCGACCAGAGAATTAGACTAATGACATATGGAGTGAAAAGCACACAAACACACCATGATAATGCTCAAGAATATCTTATTTGGACACTTTATTGTAATGAATCGTAGATTCATCACCCCCTTATGCTTGATTCTTGCTAGTCCCGAGCAAGACAATAAAAAAACAACCAGAGTGAAGGAACTCTGATCTTCTGAGGTTTTCCATTGAGTAAACCATTTCATATTTCTCAACCTAGCAATAGATGTGATTTTGAATCTCGAACTAAAAGTGGGGACGATTTATTTACATATAGTAGGGTGATGGATTCTCAAAAGATGGATGTCGCTTAGGTCAAACAGTACCTGAGTATCAAGTTGAGCTTAGAATCCAATTCACCTATGAACTCTCATTTGACATTATTTTAGACCATGATGAACGACGTAATTCTAGAACTTGAAGTCTCCCAATTCGCCAAGTGCTCGGTTCGTGTGCAAGTCCAATATTCCCTTAGCACGGATACTAATTGCGGGAGGTACAACTTCCCTTCCGAGTCGGATCAAACCCGTTAGCTTTATTAATGATTTGGTTGGCATTTGTAAGCTTTATTGAGTAGGGTTCGACCATCTGCGTTCGAGATACGCCAACTCTGGCCCTACTGATGCCCTTTATCCACCTGCTCCTGTGGATTTTTAAACAGCCTCGACTATTAGCACTAATTTGCTGCCAATTCTGGCACTGCTCAGGAGTAGTGGAAGCATCTTTATTGTTAAAAGTAGAGCGTACCTACATTATGTGTGGTGGTATTTTAAAATACCTTCAATGTACGGATACTTTAGCTTTGGCAACTTAAAGATATAACTGTTGGGGTCATGTTTCTCCCTTGGAAGGGCCCAGCTCCCTAAGCATACGGGCCAAGAGTCATGGGTGGTAGGGGTTTAACACTTTTCTTTCTAGGATCCCTCAATTTGATAGAAGTGTCAAGTGTGCTTGACAATATTGTTCAGATGGTTATCTTCATGTCTAACAAGGGATTCAAGGTCATCTGATTTCTAATCCAATTTTGTCTCTCGAGTAATTAAGCTAAAATAGCCTGAATGGCCTAAGTTACATCAACCTCTTGAAACTCCTGTATAAAGGTGAGGTGGGGTCCTCAACACAAGGTCATGGATTCAAAATCTCATCGAATGCTTGGGTAAAACGTATAAAGATGAATATGCTCAAATGGAAAACAAGTACATCATAATGAAAAGTTTTTTTTGGTTCAAAGACAAGGTTTTGGAAGAATTTCAAAATTTTTGCATTTTTTTGGGTTTTAAGCAAAAACACAAAATACGAAACAAGAGCTAGGAGGACTTGAGGAATCCTAACTACCCTCCTTATGCTTGAGATGTGACATGTCCTCATGGTCAACTATATGTAAGGTAAATACAATAGAGGACTCAGAATGCAGATGTGGTAAGGTGGTTCGGAAATCCAAGGTTCCATGCAAACTTTGAAAAACATGATTTTTTTTAAAACATGCATAAAAATGAATTATGTACAAGGGCGGATGAAAAATGGGTGGAAATCTTTTTGGTGTATTTTTTCATTTTTATGGCATTTTTGTGATGAATGAGGGTACTCCCCTTATGCTTATTTGTGACATAGTCCCAAGAGACATAAGTTAGCATAAGTGAGTGCCGTGAAAGTTAATTGAGATATATATACAAATGAATGAAAGAAGAGAACAAGAAGCGTGGGTTGCCTCCCACGAAGCGCTACAATTTACGTCTGCAGCCAGACGTGAGACACCCCTAAGGGTCAATAAAGAACTCAGATGGAGTAGTGGGTATAGAGTAGATATTCTCAATACAAGGCTTAAGTCTCTTCCCATTAACAATGAAGGTATGTTGTGTAAAAGGATCACAAATCTCGATGGCCCCCGAAGGAAAAACTGTAACGTACAATAAATGGGCCCGTCCATTTAGATTTCAATTTACCTGGAAACAACTTCAGACAAGCATCAAATAACCAAACTTTTTGACCTGGCTCAAATGTCTTCCTAGAGATGTGCTTATCATGCCAGACTTTGATTTTCTCCTTATAGATGCGGGAGTTTTCATATGCCTCATTCCTAAATTCTTCTAATTCAATAAGTTGTAATTTTCTCTTTTCTCCCGCAGCCTCTAGGTTTAGATTGCATTTTCGAATCGCCCACATAGCTTTGTGTTCTATCTCAACAGGGAGATGGCATGCTTTACCGTAAACCATCCGAAAAGGAGACATGCCAAGTGGTGACTTGTACGCCGTCCTATAGGCCCATAGTGCATATGTCAACTTCTGTGACCAATCTTTCCTATCTGGTCGTACAGTCTTTTGTAAGATCTTCTTGATTTCCCTGTTGGATACCTCTGCCTGTCCATTGGTCTGGGATGATATGGTGTGGATACTTTGTGTGTAACCTCGTACTCAAGTAATAATTTCCCAAATTGATGATTTGTAAAATGAGAACCTCCATCACTAATGATTGCACGTGGAACTCCGAAGCGTGAAAAGATATTTTTCTTGACAAAATCCAAAACAACCTTGTTATCAGCCGTTCTTGTGGGAATGGCTTCCACCCATTTAGACACATAATCCATAGCTACCAGGATATATTGAAATCCTTGTGAGGGCTTGAAAGGTCCCATAAAATCTATACCCCAAACATAAATAGCTCCACAATCAATATGGGGTTTAGAGGCATCGCATCCTTCTTGGACTGACACCGCTGACATGCAAAGGTGTACACATGAGCATCCTTATGCAGATTTGGCCAAAAGAAGCCACTCTGCAAGACCTTAGCAGCAGTTTTCTTGGCAGCAAAGTGACCTCCACATCCTGAACTATGGCAAAGGTTGAGGACACTCTGCATCTCATCCTCTGGAATACAACTTCTGATAATCTAATAAGCGCATATCCTAAACAGAATAGGGTCCTTCCACACATAATATTAGGAATCTGAAATCAATTTATCTCATTGTTGCTTGTTCAAACCTTCTGGCATCTTGTCAGCAGCGAGATAGTTGACAATATTTGCGTACCATGGTAGGTGGATCACAGATAACAACCTCTCATCTGGGAATGTGTCTCTTAGTGGTGGAGACAGTGATTGTGCATTAGATGTGAGTCGTGACAAATGATCAGCTACAACATTTTGTTTTCTTGCTTTATCCCTGATCTCCAAATCAAACTCTTGTAAGAGGAGTATCCATCGAATGAGGCGGGGCTTGGCATCCTTCTTCACCAAAAGATGTCGTAGTGCTATGTGATCTGACTACACAATAACTTTTGAACCTAAAAGACAAGGTCGAAACTTTTCCAATGCAAAGACAATTGGCAGTAATTCTTTTCTGTGGTGGTGTAGTTCTTTTGAGCATCATCTAGGGTCTTACTGGCATAATGGATCACGACAGGTAGCTTGTCAATCTTTTGCCCCAACACAGCCCCTACTGCATAGTCTGAGGCATCACACATGATCTCAAAGTCTTGGGGTCCAATAGGGTGGCTGGAGAATTGGGACTTGGGTCACCATGTCTTTCAGAGTATTGTATGCCTCAAGGCATGTGCCATTAAAGTTAAAATCATGGTCTTTCGCCAAAAGTTCAATAAGAGGTCTTGCAATCTGTGAAAAGTCTTTTATGAAACGTCGATAAAAACCGACGTGTCCTAAAAATGATCGAATCCGTTTTACATTTGATGAGGGTGGCATTTTGGAAATCAAATCAGTTTAGCCTTGTCCACCTCCATCCCCTTTTGGAAACAATGTATCCAAGAACAATCCCACTCATAACCATAAAATGGCTATTCTCCCATAATAAAACCAAATTCACATCCCACACATCTCTGGAGGATTCGATCTAAATATTCCAAACAAGAATCAAAAGAGTCTCCAAATACTGAGAAATCATCCATACATATCTCCATAAAATCCCCTACCATCTCAGTGAAAATAGCAAGCATGCATCTTTGAAAGGTAGCTGGAGCATTACAAAGTCCAAATGGCATCTCCTAAAAGCATATGTACCATAGGGGTAGGTAAATGTAGTATTTTCTTGATCCATGGGTTCAATGGCCACTTGGTTGTAGCCCGAGTACCCATCGAGAAAATAATAATATTCCTTGCCTGCCAACCGCTCAATTATTTGATCAATGAATGGGAGCAGAAAATGGTCTTTCTTCGTTGTTGTATTCAATCTCTGATAATCTATGCAAATTCTCCACGAAGTGGTTGTTCTGGTTGGTATCAATTCCCCCTTGTCGTTGGTGACAACAGTCAACCCCGCTTTCTTGTGTACAACCTGAACAGGGCTTACCCATGGGCTATCTGAGATGGCATAAATGATTGCCATTATCCAACCATTTGATGATCTCTTTTCTTTACGACCTCCCGCATATTTGGATTCAATCTTCTCTGCATTTTGCGGGAAGGTCGAGCCCCATCTTCAAGGTATATGTGGTGGTGCAGTAACTAGGACTAATACCTCGGAGATCAGCAAGTGTCCAACCAATTGCCTTCTTGTTCTTCCTCAATACATCCAACAATTGATTTTCTTGGTCACTCGTTAGGTGAGCACTTATAATTACTGTAAGGTTTGTTGCTCACCTAAGAAGGCATATTTCATATTCTCAGGGAGAGGTTTCAATTCTAATTGGGAGTTTTCAGATAAATGTAAAGTGTTCTCAGATTCAGTTAAGTCCTTCTCGATATCACATGGGGTGGATAGGAGTTGGTCAAGATCAGTGCTTAGCTCCTCTAATAATGGGTCATGGTCTTCAATTGGAGACCCGTCTATAAATCATGTGTTCAGACATGCTTGGATAACTTCTTCCTCAATCAAATCCAACTGTTGACAATATTCATTGTATACACAATTCTCCTCTTCTTTTTTATTTTGTAAAGGTTTCATCGCATCAATTTGTATCTTCTCATCTCCCACAGAGAATTCAACGTTCTCTTTTTCACAGTCAACATGAGCCTTGGCAGTTGCTAAGAGTGGTTTTCCCAATATGATCGGAGTGTGACTTAGCTTTTCAGGAACTTCCATGTCCAACACCAAGAAATCAACCGGGAAGTGGAAATCCTGAACTTTGACCAAAACATCCTCTAACACTCCTCTAGGTCTCTTGACCGAACAGCCTGCTAGTTGGAGTGTAACTGGTGTGGGCTTTAGTTGACCTAGGTAAAATTGGTCAATCAATGATGTGGGGATAAGGTTAATGGATGCTCCGAGGTCTAAGAGTGCTTTCTCAAATAATGTATCACCAATTTCACATCGAATCATTAGGGCTCCGGGGTCACGTCACTTTTGGGCCAAGTGATGCAAGATGGCATTGGTGGTCTCTTGAGTTAGAATGTGACGCTCGGGTGTTTGGTTTTTGGATTTTGTATTCCTCTTGGGTGTGCAAATTTCATTGAGGAATTTAGAATGTGTTTGATGGCATCTAGTAATGGGATGCTAATCTGAACTTGCTCAAACACTTTGAGGATTTCCTCATTTGAGGCCATTGAGATCTTTTCGGAATGGAGTTTCTTTAGTGCCTCAGGGAACGGAGCTGGTATGGTGAGGGAAGATGGTGAGTCAGATATACAATCGTCTTCACCTAATATCTCCTCAGTTTGGTCCTCAATGGGGTCTTTCCTTTCTTTTTCCTTCCTATTTATTTTTGGTGGGTCTTGCTTTGTAAGCCTACTCCTAAGAGTCACGGCATGGGCACTAGCATTGCTACTTGATCCAGCTCCATTATTTTGTTGTACTGAATTTTGAAAATTGTGAGGAGGTCTTTGGTTGGGGTATTAAAACCATGTTCGGGTGATTTGCATATTCCTTGGATTTGGAGTGGGATGTGAAGGTAGAGTTCCTTGTGTGGGTTGGACTGAGCTTTTTAATTGGGTTTCATTTTGTCTCTTCAATGCTTGTACTTCTCTTTGCAATTCAACCATCATCTTAGCTAGCTGATAACCTAAAAAATCTCGAAGACCCGGGTGAAGGTAATAAGTCAAGGGTCGTTGCGACCCGGATCTCAGAGGATAGGTATATCAAGAAAAATCAGACCACTCGAAACACGTAAAATCAATCAAGCACAAAAGAGAGCGGTCTAGCTATGAGATTAACCTGGTATAGCACCCAGGGTCGAACACAAGGAGCACGGGTTGGCCAAAGGCCTACGAAGTAGTCAATAATGAATAAAACAAAAGACAAAATATTTTTGGTGGTTTTTAATGATTTTTATATATTTTTTTTTGGATTTTTAAATGTGAAGAAAATAGAACACTTCAACAATTTATTCAAAGCATCAAAAATCAAGCAAAAATTCAAGAAAAAATGTTTTTTGTTTTTTGGGGTTTTTAAGTGTTTTTGGTGAATTTTTGATAATTTTCTGAAGTGTATTTTATTTTCTAAAAATCAAACAGTGCTAAAAAGACAAGGTACTGTCCAGCCAGGTCCAAAACCCAAAGATAAAATATCTAAGGATCTAAAGAGGGCCTGGAGGTAATTTTCCTGTATACTAGAGAAAACAAGGAAAATTTGAGCACCAAAATTATTGTTTTTGGGTTTTTAGATTATTTAATATGATTTTTATGAGTTTTTAGGTGTTTTTGAATTTTTAGGGTTTTTAAGCAATGAAAAATAGCCAAAATTGGCTGGAAAATCAAAGGACACACAAGAAACAGAATCTAATTTTTATAGAATTTTTAGGGGGTTTTTATATTTGTTTGTGATTTTTCAAGTGAAACAGTGCCAAAAATAGATGTTTTTGAATTTTTAAAAATAACAAATAAACTCAGAAATGTCCCCCAAAATTCTCAAAAATCCTACAACATGGCAGGAGCCATGTGTCAAATTTTTATCGAATTTGGAGATGAATTGATATTTTATTCAAAAATAACAAGGGGGCACTGTGCACAGGGACCAAAGTGCAAATACCCAAAGCTCTGGGGGTCCAGGTGAAATTTTCCCAGCAAGTCACGCGCGTGGCACGTGCCTGGGGCACTCAGGACCTTTTGGTAATAAAAACAAGTCCTAGGACCTTTTGGTAACTCGTACCAAAAAGTCCAGGGGCTGTTATGCAAATAACCCACTAAAAGGCGCACATGCGGAAATAAAACGTTCACAGGGGCATATATGCAATTACTAAAAAGTTTCTATTCAATCATAAAGCAACCAGAACTACAGGACAATAGTTGCAATTAAACAAAAACTACACGTGACGAAGCACGTGGCTCACACATACAGGGGCATAAGTGCAAATATTAACGAGCACGAGGTCCAATGTGCAATTAACCCTACGTAAATAAAACTCCTAAAATATTTACAGGACTGACACATAAAACAGAAACTAAGAGGGGGCCTAAGGTAATTTACCCCTTATTACGTCGACGGCTGGATGAGCGCCACGTAGCTGATCTAACGGTCTCGGATGGCTGGCGCTTCTCTTCGTCCGCACGTGAGCCTGATCGACGGCGCAGAGGAGGACACGTGGGTGATCGAACGGCCTCGGGTGCTGGTGGTTCTCTCCTCTGCTCTAACGGTCCAGATCGCCCCTCTGGATGATCGGGCGGTGGCTGCTCCTTCGTGGATGGACGATCAAGATGAAACCTGGAGCTTGCGGGCGATCGGACGGCGGTGGAGGATACTGGAAGAACACTCAGCCGGCGAGCTTTGCCGACCTCGTGCGCGTACTGTGGTCCTCCTCAGCTGCCTCTGAAGATTGGAGAAGGTCGGCGATGTCGTCCTGCAGCTGGTGGTGCCCTCCGATGGTCCAGTCGAGCCCTGGAGGGGCTCCGGCGAGGTCGACGGAGGGGAGCTCCTGGCCTGGATGTGGGGAGGCCTCAGATGGCCTCCTCTTGACCTGCAAAGTAGCTCAAGAGCTTCGCGGGTCGAGGGCAAAGTGCCTCGACCCGGTTAGGTGGGGTGAAGGTGAGCTGTGGGTCGGGGCGAGCGAGCTCCGGCGAGCGGTGGACGGTGGAGCTCGAACCCCAGCTCCTGTGCGAGCTGGGTTGAACGAAGGGGCGGAGAAGGTGCGTGGAGGAAAGGCGAAGGTGACTGTGCGTTCCGATGATCGAGAAGATACGCGATATGGTTGGAATCAAAGGAACTCGACAGAACTATAATTTGGGGGAAACAAGAAATTAAGCTAAATAGGCGAGCTAGAATGCTACCTGGGTGGAGTGGAAGGCTGTGCTGAAGCTTAGGCAGCTCCTGGTCGTTGCCTCGAAGGTCGCCAAGGCCTGAGGCTCGAGCTCCTGCACGGGGCGGAGCACGGCGGCGCAACGTCGCCAGATCAGTGGTCCGGCCACCTCCTCCTCACTGCTACAAGGGCAATCGCGAGCTGTCACCTCAGGGATCGCTATGGAGGTCACGGGAGTGAGAGTGGAGAGCCAAAGATGGAAATGGAGTGCGGCGGAGCTCAGGTTATATATCACTAGGGGTCCGGCTAGAAGGGAGTCGGGCGTGAAGCTCGGAGCGTGGATCCCCAAGCAAACCTCCGGGCGATGATCTCGGATGCACGCAGAAGGATTAGGACCCGGGGTTTGCGCGAATGGCAGGCGGATCAGGCTGGGAAAAATAAGAGAACTCGGGTCGACAGCCCGATCCGCGAAAGAGGAAGGTCCGCGGGGGGAGTTGACCGGGGGTCAACATCCCCCGTGGACCAATCAGGAGAAGCCACGTGTTTTTATTTTTGTTTCTTTATTTTAGGCTAGAAAATGATGGAATTAGCAAAAACGTAAAACATAAAATATTTTTATTTTATTTTTCTCTATTTTTTGGTGATTTTTAATTAATTTTTGGAAATATAACTAAGGTATTTATACTATATAGCTATATATGGGTATATATACTATATATGGGTTTTTGATTTTGATTTTTAATTAGTTATTTTTGTACAATTTTATTCCTATTTTATATTTTATTTATTTATAGAATAAAATGAGGAATAAAAGGATATTTTTATTTTATTTTTATTATTTATACACATAGGTGAAATAAATAGATATATACAACTATGTACATGGCATATGTACAATATGTTTTTGTAATTTTAATTTTTGTTATTTTTATTTGATTTTTGTTGTGTTTCTTTTTATTTATTTTATTTACAAAATATACCATAGAATATTCACAAAAAGTTTTGAAAATAAATACATTTATTTATAGGGTTAAATAAATAAAGGATGATGGTCTATGCACATGGTGGAGGGATATTTTTGCATTTTTGATTTTTAAATTTTTATTTTGTTTTTAAGAGTTTCTAAATACATACAAAATATGTACAAGCATATTTTTGGGTGAGGAAAATACAGTTTTATTTATTTACATAAATATTTACACTAGAGCCCCTATCTCCCTTTACTTTGGTTTTTATGCGGTCAGGCCCATGCTGAGCCCTCCCTTGGGTTAGGTTGCTCAATATTTATTCTAAATATTTCCCTCTTTTTCTTTTTCATCTTTATTCTTTTATTTTTGCACAAAAACATGCTAATTATATGTTTTTACAAGATGCATGCTTTTGCTAATTATTGATATTTACATATATCTACATGTATTTGCAAAGGTTTTTGTAGCTAAAATATAAGAATAAAGAGTGATGAATGGGTATTCATCACCCCCCTATACTTAACTTTGCTAGTCCCTTAGCAAACACTTATTTGAAAAAGAAGTGAAAAAGAAAGAAAGAAAAAGAAAAAGAGGATGTACATGGATCAAGGTTGAATTATTAAACTTTCCTTCATTAAATTGAAATATGGAGCTCGATTAGATCTTTGGATTATTAATGTGTCGGAACCTTATTTGGACTTAAGCTTAAAACTCAACAGCCTCTAAGTTCCACCAATCTATGGACAAGACTCCTCAATAAACCAGATCAGAACAAGTCTACATACACAAACTCTAATGACCATGAATCTTTCCATGCAGTGTAAGTGATATGTGGCTCCCCACCTCAGAAGTAACAAAGAAACAACCTCCCTCAACCTGGTAACTCTAATGCCTCGGTCTAGCAACTCTTTCCTCGAGAAGCGGGGTATTCCCTTCTAAGTTCAAGTGCAACCGGCTCAAGAAGAGGGGGAAGAAGTATAGAGTTTTGGAAGCTTAGCCAGTGTAACTAAGTCTCCCGCTGCAAGCTTCATGAGATGTAGCATGGATACCATAAGCTTTGCTTCATTTGACTATGTACACTCCGATGGGGTTATTAAATTTTCAATCCGACCCACCACTTTTTTGGAGTTCTTTTTGCATTTTTGCATTTTTTTTCAAGGACTTCTGTACAGCATATCTACATGGTGCAGCATATATACAAGAAATTTTCCTCTTGAGCCAGTAGACTATCCCTCTTTTGAAGCTTTATTGCAACCCACGGCTTCTGTCTTTAGCCTTCATCACCACTAGACCAAGTTGAGGTGCACTTCCTTCACTAGAAGAAGAAGAGAGGTTCCGCCTAAAAGTACTACCCTCATATGCTACCCCAAGCCAAAGGAAACTGCCTCCTCACCACCTCATCCGTGGAGAGCCATGTGTAAAGTGCAGGTGCAAGTCAAGCCATTGTCTCTAAGAGTCATGCGTGTGTTGTTAAGTGCTCTACTTAGGCTCATCAAGATGACATATGCTCATAGCCTAGTGGACTCAAAGAATTAAGTCCTTATGGACCTGAAAAGCCTTAACCCTAAGTCCTATAAGGTTCCTTTTAAAGTTAAGTGGATTAAGATCTTATTCAAGCTCCATTTCTCAATTTAATTCCAGGCTTAGTTTAAATGTCAACTCTCATCCAGGAAAAACTATATACATATATGTACACAAGATGCTGTTTACAAATATTTTACAATCATGCAAAATTTTTGAAAAATGTTTTGAAATCATGGATGATGATGATGCATGAAGTGCATGTTTTGCAAAAAGATATTTACAAACATTTACACAAGATTTTTGCAAACTCTTGATTTTCAAAACATTTTGGAAAAATTTTGTACTATATACATAATTTTGATACGAAAGTATTTACACAAGCTTTACACAAAAGATTTTTGAAATCATTTTTACAAAAGTACTTTGTACACTAGCTATGTATGTGCATATAAAAGAAGTTTATGTACATGAAAAATTTTTAATTTTTGTGATTTTTATCCATTTTATTTACATTTTATTTATTAACACACTCACACAAAGTACGAGTTTTGGCTAAAGTATATATGAAATATATACACACCCCCTCTATACTTAGCTCGAACGATGTCCTCAAAGTGATCAAGAGCGATGAAGAAGACATAACTCGTGCTTAGTAAAAGGGGAGTGAAAAGGAATGGCTAAGTACAGGAACGAATAAATGAATAGAATGAGAGGAGCTCGGTGGTTTCCCCCTATACTTAGGATTAACTAATCCTGAGTATAGCAAGCTGTACATGAAGGGAAATCCGAGTGAAGAAGATACAGAATCTGCCCCCCCTATACTTAGGGTAAAGTATCCCTAAGTATAGGCAGCAAAACAGGAGCAAACCGAATGAAAAGAATACTCGCAGGTCCGACATCCCCCCTATACTTAGGGTAAAGTACACCCTAAGTATAGCATAATCATAAGATTAGAAAAGGGATGTGGGACTAAAGAATAGAATGATATGGACAACTGGATCTATACAGGCGGAGGAACAGTGAAAATCAGGCGTGAGATGCAAAAGATGTGAGTCAAGAGACCACATCTCACGCAAAATGAATAGGGGCAACAATAACGTCCCGCGGCTCATGATCTAGAAATGGCTTGAGCCGCTGGCCGTTCACTCGAAAGGTGCTCTCAGAAGACAACTCGGATATATCAATACTACCATTGTCGTGCACCTTTCTGACGAGAAAAGGTCCCTTCCATTTGCTCTGTAGCTTCCCTGGAAATAATCTAAGCCTCGCATCAAACAGCCATACTCTCTGTCCAATCTCAAAATGCTTGTGGCTGATATGAAAATCATGCCACTCCTTGACTTTCTCCTTATAATGTAGGCTGCTTGAGAACGCTGCATCTCTAAGCTCCTCCAGGGCAGCTAACTCTGCCCTTCTCTGGTCTCCCATACCATCTGGATCCATCAAAATATCTGTAACTGCCCAAAGTGACTTGTGCCTCAGCTCAACAGGTAAATGGCACGGCTTGCCATATACGAGGCGAAAGGGAGACTTGCCCAATGGTGTCTTGAAAGACGTCCTATATGCCCACAAGACCGAGTCCAAAAGCTGTGACCAATTCCTTCGGTCAGGGCGGACGACTTTCTGCAAAATATTCTTGATCTCCCTATTCGACACCTCAGCTAGACCATTCGTCTGTGGATGGTAAGGTGTGGAAACACGATGGTCTATACTGAACTCGCTAGCAAGGGCCTTCACCTGGTCGTTGATGAAGTGAGATCCCCCATCGGAAATAAGAACTCGTGGAACCCGGAACCGCGTGATGATATGCTTCCTCAAAAATCTGCAAACTGTCCTCGCATCAGCGGCTCGGGCGGGGATAGCCTCCACCCAACGACACACATAATCAACGGCCAACAGAATGTACTCAAATCCCTGACTTTTAGGGAATGGACCCATGAAATCGATGCCCCATGCGTCAAAAACCTCACAGAAGTGAATGGGCTGCATCGGCATCATATCACGCTGTCCACAAGTGCCCATCCTCTGACAGTCAGTACACCTCTTCACGAACTCATCAGAGTCCTTGAAGAGGGTAGGCCACCACAAGCCGGATTGGAGCACTTTCTGTGTCGTTCTCCTCCCAGAATGATGTCCCCCTGCCTCAAACTTGTGGCAGTAAGTGAGGACGCTATGGTGTTCCTCCTGAGGAATACACCGACGCCAGACGATGTCCCCTCCTTCGTGGTAAAGGATGGGATCCTCCCAGTGGTAGGACTTGGCCCTCGCAAGAAAGGTCTCAAGTCTCTGCCTGGGCCAATCTTGTGGGACTTTCCCTGCAACGAGAAAGTTCACAATATCGGCATACCACGGGAGTGAGGCAATAGCAAGGATCGCCTCATCTGGGAAGGTATCTCGAATGGGATCAATCTGCTCAGAATCCTCAGGCTGCTCTAGTCGGGAAAGATGATCCGCCACCACATTCTTGACTCCAGGCTTATCCTTGATCTCAATGTCGAACTCCTGGAGTAGAAGGATCCATCTAGTCAGTCTGGCCTTGGCATCCTTCTTTGCCATGAGGTACCTGATGGCGGTGTGATCTGTAAACAAAGTCACTCTAGATCCAATGATATACGATCTGAACTTATCTAGGGTAAACACTACTGCTAGCATCTCCTTCTCTGTGACCGTATAATTCCGCTGGGCGGAATCCAATGTGCGGCTAGCATAGTGTATGGCAAACGGAACTCCATCCCTCCTCTGTCCCAGCACTGCCCCCACGGCAAAATCGGAGGCGTCCGTCATGATCTCGAATGGGAGAGACCAATCAGGCGGCTGGAGAACTGGAGCCTCAATAACATGCTGCTGGAGAGTCGCAAAGGACGAGAGACACTTGTCATCGACAAGGAACTCGGTGTCTTTCGTCAAGAGGTCAGTCGACGGTCGGGCAATCTTGCTGAAATCCTGAATGAACCTCCTATAAAATCCAACATGCCCCAGGAATGACCGTAACTGCCTCAAATTGGACGGCGGTGTGAGTTTTCTAATGACATCAACCTTGGCCGGATCAACCTCCATGCCCCTGCTGGAGATGATGTCGCCAAGCACCGTCCCTTGAGTCACCATGAAGTGACTCTTCTCCCATGATAGAACCAAATGAAACTCGATACATCGCTGGAGTACCCGGTCTAGGCAGTCAAGACAAGAATCAAATCCGTCGCCGTAGACCGAGAAATCGTCCATGAAGACCTCCAAACACTCCCCTACCATGTCCGAAAAGATCGACAGCATGCACCTCTGAAAAGTCGCAGGGGCATTGCATAGCCCAAATGGCATGCGTCGAAAAGCATATGTGCCGAAGGGACAGGTAAAGGTGGTCTTCTCCTAATCCTCAGGAGCGATGGCCACTTGGTTGTAGCCCGAGTACCCATCCAGGAAGCAATAATGGCTCTTCCCTGCTAGTCTCTCAATGATCTGATCAATAAAAGGCAGGGGGAAATGGTCCTTCTTGGTGGCTTGGTTGAGTCTCCTGTAGTCAACGCAAATCCTCCAAGAGGTGGGTACTCGTGTAGCAATCTCCTCTCCCGACTCACTGATCACAGTCGTGATGCCCGTCTTCTTGGGCACCACATGCAAGGGGCTGACCCACTTGGAGTCGGAAATGGGATAAATAAAATCTGCGCTCCACCATTTGGATATTTCCTTCATCACGACCTCTCTCAGGTTGGGGTTCAGTCGCCGCTGGAACTCACGCGACGGCTTCGCCCCCTCCTCAAGATAGATATGGTGGGAGCACACTGTTGGACTAATCCCATGGAGATCCGCTACGCTCCATCCGATCGCCTTGCGGTTCTTTTCAAGAACCCCCATCAAACGGGATTCCTGCTCTCCAGTCAACTCGGCGGAGATGATGACTGGGTACATCTCTGGCTCGCCCGCAAGGAATCGATACTTCAGCGAAGTAGGGAGCGGCTTCAGCTCTGGAATGCTAGGTGCCGGCAAATCTGGCTGCAGAAGAAACTGAGTGAAAGCTGCAAGGTCGGCCAAATCTGCCTGGGAAAGTGAAAGCGTACTCTCGCAAACTGGATCGGGAGAAGGCTGCTCAACTGTACTGTCTCTGCTCGGCTCTGCATCTACCTCCTCCTCATCAATAGGCTCAGATGAACTCAGGTCTGGCATCTGATCATAGCAATCGGCCCAATCAGACTCTGAATCCGAGGGATCTGCATCAATTGCGGTGGCATCAGTACCACCGGAAAACAAGGTGGCTTCAGCACCACCATCACTGAACATCGTGTCGCGATCAAGGACCGGCTCTGCTGCCTCCATGGTATCCTGAACCAGGGCTGTGCTCTCCAGACTCTCCTCTGCTATCATCTCGGCATCAGCTGTATCTGAATATGAGAGGATGGTCTGTGCTGCAGGATCTGCCCAAGCTGCCTCATCGTCTGTGATCACAAAATCACAGTCCTGGTGGATGTCTGGCTCTGTGTCTGTCAGCTGCTCTGAATCTGTACTCGCATCTGAGCGGGTTCTCTCTCTAGCTCTGTAGTCCTCGACCGTCTCTATTTGTATACTCTCGCCCTCGACGCGAAAGTACACCTTCCCGCTATCATGATCAGTCACCGCCTTGGCTGTGGCCAAGAACGGACGACCAAGGATGATGGGGGTATCGGCCACTGACTCAGGGATCTCCATGTCCAACACTACGAAGTCCACGGGGAATTTCAGGCCCTGAATTGTGACGATAACGTCTCGTAATAACCCCTTCGGCCTCTTGACAGATCGATCAGCGAACTGAAGGACTGTCCTGCTCTGTCGAAGAGTGCCCAACTCGAAGCGGTCAAGAAGGGCTGCCGGAAGAAGGTTGATCGACGACCCGCTATCTAGAAGAGTACGGTCGAACCTCTGCTCACTGATCTGGCATCTGACATACGGGGCCCCTGAATCTGGCCTCTTGGCTGGCAGGCGGTTCTGGATCGCAAAACACGTGGCTTTCGTCAGCACATGGATCTCTGAAGTGTGGTTCCTCCTCCTCCTCCTGACTGTAGTCCTATCTCTCAAAGAACGCTGGAGAAGGGGGATGTGCTGCAAAGCCTCCTGGAGGGTCAGCTGGATGTGGAATCGATCAATCATGCTCTGGCTGAACTCCTCAAGCTCTCTCTTTTTTGGATTTTCTTTTTTCTTCCCCTTCCCCATCTGAAGGGCTCTAGGGAAGGGGATCACAGGGTCCTTCTCAGATGAAGGACTAGGAAAAGGTCTAAGCGGTTCAAGGACCGGATCCACACATACATCATGCACCACAGTGGGACCAGAAGAAAGTAAACCTTTTCCTTTATTCATAACAGAGTTCTGAGATACATGAATGTGAGGAAAAACAACATCTCTATCTGTACAAACACCGGTGGCCTCAGTACCACCACGGGCTGGCTCTGTTGCTGCTGCTGGTAGACGTCGCGCGGCATCAGTACCGCGGGCTGGCTCGGCTGAACGGGTGGCATCAGTACCACCTCCTCGAACTGGTGAAGTGGCGGCCTCAGTACCACCGGTGGGATCAGCATCCTTGGTGGCATCAGTACCACCGTCATCATCTGGAGCGGCCTCACTACCGCTCTCCTCCTCCTCATGTGGCGCCTCTGGAGTGTCCTCGTGGTGAAGCTCAGATGAGGTGCTGCCGCCTGCTGGGGTCCTACCGCTCCTAAGTGTGACAAAATCAGCATCAAATAGATCCGAAGATGTATCATCAAATGGGTCACTAGGAGTGGCTAACTCAGTATGTACTACCTGCTCAGATTTCCTCTTAAGATTGTTCGGATTCGGCTCGATCTGGGCTGGTATGGCGGCCTTCCCTCTCACCAGGTCCCGCATCTCCTGGCGGAACTCGTCCATCTCCCTTCTGAATGTGGCCTGCTGGTCCGTGAGGAGGCGGGCGATGTCATCCAAAGCGGGGCTCTCGTGGGGGCCCGACGGGTAGCCTCTCTGGGGGTGAGGCTGCTGGATCTGCTGCTGAAGGTGCTGGTAAGAGGGATATGAGGATGGGTGCTGCTGCTGAATCGGGTGAGCCTGCTGCTCACGCCTCCATGACTGTCCCTGCTGTTGATAGGGACGAGGACCGTAGGATGATGGCTGGTGCTGCTGGTGTGCTGGGTGCTGCGGCTGCGACTGGTGCTGGTCTCTCTGCTGGGAGTACTGCCCTCCCTGTCCTGACGGCTGCTGCTGGGGCTGGGCACCACCACTCCCCCACCTGAATCCGGGATGGTCTCGTCGGATCCCAGGCTGGGGGCGGTCATACCAAATCCCGTTGACATCCATCAACGGCTCTGCATCGAAGGGGTCTGGTGGCAGTACTTCCAGAGGCTGATCCGGCTGGTAGACCACCATCTGCATGTCTAGAGATGGTGGGGACTGGTAAGTAGGCTGCGGCTGCTGGTACGGCTCCGCCTGTACAAGGTGAACCTGTCTAGGCTGCTGTGAAGAGCTGGAGCGCTGGGACGAGCTGCTGCTGCCGCCGGTATCGCCTCGCGATAGAAGACGGGGCTGTGAAGCCGTCTGTGTCTCCTGGAGACACATGAGCTGGGTCTTCATGTCGCTCAGCACCTGTGCCATCTGTTCCATCTGAGTGATGCTCTGGCACTGCTTCTTCTCAATCAGCTCCATGCGGTCCAACTTCTCGCTGATGATACCCATGTCCGCAGCGGATGACTCTGCCTGTGCTGCTGCGACTGCGGACGAACTGGATGGACCTGCATCTACCCGTGCTATCCGCTGGTACTGCACGGGTCCTGGCTGCTGAGGCTGGGGTCTCTGAGTATACAATCTGGTCTGAGACATCACCATGTAGTTCTCGGACATCTCCTCGTAGATGGCCCAGACCTGATCGTGGTCCTTGGCAAAGTAGGACCCGCCGCAAGAAGCGTTCACCAGACCCTGAAGCTCTGGCGTCAACCCGCTGAAAAAGCTCTGAACTAGGTTCGGCTTGGATATGTCGTGGTGCGGGCATCTGTCTAGGAGCTCTCGAAACCTCTCCCAAGCCTCGTGGAACTGCTCGTTGGGGAACATGGAGAAGTTGCTGATCAGGGCCCTCGCTGCATTCGTCCGCCCGAGTGGATAGTACTTTTTCAAGTACTCGGTGCGGAGCTGCTCCCAGGTGTAGACGAACATCCCTAGATGCTTCAGCCAGGTGGCTGCTCTATCTACCAGTGAAAAAGGGAAGGCTATCATCCGGATCGTATCCTGGTCCACGTGGCGATCGTGGACAGTACTGTAAATCATCAGAAACTCCTGGAGGTGGAGGTGGGGCTCCTCAGTAGCAAGTCCGTGGAAACGGGGCAGCAACTGCAAGGTGTTCGGGGGGAACTTGAAGTCCCCCACGATCGCTGGCACTACCACCCAGTGATGCATCAGAGTAGATCCGGGGTTGTGTAACTCCCGCATCGGTCGTGGTGCTCCTCCTGCCGCGGCGGCTGCCGCTGCGGCGGCTGCGGCTGCTGCTGCTGCTGCGGCTGCGGCCTCTGCATCAGGCATCTCCTCAGGCTCGCTCGGTATCTCCTCAGGCTCGCTCTGCTGGCCTCGCTCTGCTCTGAGCCTCTCCAACTCTCGCCTCATCTCTATCATGAATGCCCCCTGATCGCGTAACTGCTGCTGAACTGTCTCGAGCGATGCGATCAGGGTGGAGTTGATCGCCCCCTGGTCTAGAACAAAATGCTGGTCACCTCGTGGACCTCCGGGGTGATCCTCTGAACTGCCGGCCATAGCGACGTCTGCAAAATCAAATGAGCCCAACTCAGGTGCTATCAAATCTGCTAATCTCTCCTCGGGCTCATGTCTCTCAGTACCGAAAGAAAGGGGGTCGAGGGGGAACAGGGCGGAATCGTACTCGGGCTCGGAGAGCTGGTCTCGGCTCTCGCGGGCCAACCTAGATGATCGGGTAGACGTGCCCGAAAGCGGTGCAGCCAGAGGCTGCCTAAGAGACCGTCTACCCATCATCTTGATCTGGCGAGTAGTGCGGATGAGATCTGGAATCAACTATGATCAAAAACAAACCCCCGGTTCACCAACGCAACGCGAGCTGAAGACCGTGAAAGTTCGGTCAAATTATCTTGTCTATTTTATTTTGGTGAACACACAAATTATCAGAGCGCTTACGTGACCTGTTAGGATATCCGATGCTATCCCAACCGACTGGCCCGCACGGAAAAGTCGGTAATCAGTCGGGTCTAGCACCGGGAGTCTCTACCTAGGGTGCGGGTCACTCTCTCGCGCATCCAAACAATACAATGAGGGGGTTGCTCTCCCCAAGACAAAGTTTTTAGGGTGAGCGGTTTTTAAGATCAAGTATGATTAGCAGTCCCGATTTTATTGTTTTTCTTTTTAATATTTTTCAAATCAAACAAAAGGCCTAACGAATTTTTCGGTTCTCCTTATTATTTAGTCCAAAAACAGGGGGAGAAGACGAAAAAGCCGATGCGCGATAAATCAATGACGCATGCTGAGATAGAAATGCGTACCTTGTCTCCAGCACTCTACATGCAAGTGATCCGCGCAGAATTTAAAGACAGGAAATAAACTACCTAAATGATGCAAGCGGGAAAAACCGAGTCCTAGATGAGCAATTTCTAGCGCAGAACCGTCTAACTCAGTCACTCGCCCTCGATCCAAAGAGTCCGGTCTAGACCCACCCCTCCTCTTCTCGATAGGTCGAGTTCAGGAGTAGCGCTTGACGGGGCAGGCTCGCGGCGCGTAGGCTCTCAGGAAAGTGACTAAGTTATTTTTATTATTTATTATTAGTAGGTCCAATTACGTTCTATGGGAACAGATAAGCAATTAGGTGTGTGGATCCTACTAATTACGTCACAAGCACTAGAAATTCCTAAGTCTAGGGGCTCGAGTAAAAACCGCGTAAACACCGGAAAGGCAGTAAGAAAGAAAAAGAAAGCAGCGAGAAAACCGCGAAAAACCGCTAAGGTCCTAAAGGGTCCCCCGAGCACACCGGTGCTCGGCGAAACAGACCCGCTACGGTGGAAGTGTCCAAGCAGTCCAAGAGTTCAAGTCCCTGTATTATTACAATAATAATAAATGAAATAAAGTCCTAAGCTATCCTCACCCACTCAGCTCTCTCTCTCTCGCTCTCTCCTGCGGCTCGATGGAGAAACGAGCAGCCTCCGCTTCGCTCGGGTGCACCGGCGCTCCTAGGAATGCCGCCCTCGCTCCTCGGGCCCTCGCAAGAAACAGAGAGAAAAGTGGTCAGTCCAAAAGTTATTGTCAGAAATATGAGAAGAATATATGCAACAAATCTATACAAAAAGCCGCAAAACTCGAAAAGCCGCGGAAAAAGCTAAAAACGACTACTAAGCCGTGCTCCCCGGCAACGGCGCCATTCTGATAACCAAAAAAATCTCGAAGACCCGGGTGAAGGTAATAAGTCAAGGGTCGTTGCGACCCGGATCTCAGAGGATAGGTATATCAAGAAAAATCAGACCACTCGAAACACGTAAAATCAATCAAGCACAAAAGAGAGCGGTCTAGCTATGACATTAACCTGGTATAGCACCCAGGGTCGAACACAAGGAGCACGGGTTGGCCAAAGGCCTACGAAGTAGTCAATAATGAATAAAACAAAAGACAAAATATTTTTGGTGGTTTTTAATGATTTTTATATATTTTTTTTGGATTTTTAAATGTGAAGAAAATAGAAAAACAAGAGCAAGCACACTTCAACAATTTATTTAAAGCATCAAAAATCAAGCAAAAATTCAAGAAAAAATGTTTTTATGTTTTTTGGGTTTAAGTGTTTTTGGTGAATTTTTGATAATTTTCTGAAGTGTATTTTATTTTCTAAAAATCAAACAGTGCTAAAAAGACAAGGTACTGTCCAGCCAGGTCCAAAACCCAAAGATAAAATATCTAAGGATCTCAAGAGGGCCTGGAGGTAATTTTCCTGTATACTAGAGAAAACAAGGAAAATTTGAGCACCAAAATTATTGATTTTGGGGTTTTAGATTATTTAATATGATTTTTATGAGTTTTTAGGTGTTTTTGAATTTTTAGGGTTTTTAAGCAATGAAAAATAGCCAAAAATGGCTGGAAAATCAAAGGACACACAAGAAACAGAATCTAATTTTTATACAATTTTTAGGGGGGTTTTTTTATATTTTTTTGTGATTTTTCAAGTGAAACAGTGCCAAAAATAGATGTTTTTGAATTTTTAAAAATAACAAATAAACTCAGAAATGTCCCCCAAAATTCTAAAAAATCCTACAACATGGCAGGAGCCATGTGTCAAATTTTTATCGAATTTGGAGATGAATTGATATTTTATTCAAAAATAACAAGGGGGCACTGTGCACAGGGACCAAAGTGCAAATACCCAAAGCTCTGGGGGTCCAGGGGCAATTTTCCCAGCAAGTCACGCGCGTGGCGCGTGCCTGGGGCACTCAGGGACCTTTTGGTAATAAAAACAAGTCCTAGGGACCTTTTGTAACTCGTACCAAAAAGTCCAGGGGCTGTTATGCAAATAACCCACTAAAAGGCGCACATGCGGAAATAAAACGTTCACAGGGGCATATATGCAATTACCAAAAAGTTTCTATTCAATCATAAGCAACCAGAAACAGGACAATAGTTGCAATTAAAACCAAAACTACACGTGACGAAGCACGTGGCTCACACATACAGGGGCATAAGTGCAAATATTAACGAGCACGAGGTCCAATGTGCAATTAACCCTACGGTAAATAAAACTCCTAAAATATTTACAGGACTGACACATAAAACAGAAACTAAGAGGGGGCCTAAGGTAATTTACCCCTTATTACGTCGACGGCTGGATGAGCGCCACGTAGCTGATCTAACGGTCTCGGATGGCTGGCGCTTCTCTTCGTCCGCACGTGAGCCTGATCGACGGCGCAGAGGAGGACACGTGGGTGATCGAACGGCCTCGGGTGCTGGTGGTTCTCTCCTCTGCTCTAACGGTCCAGATCGCCCCTCTGGATGATCGGGCGGTGGCTGCTCCTTCGTGGATGGACGATCAAGATGAAACCTGGAGCTTGCGGGCGATCGGACGGCGGTGGAGGATACTGGAAGAACACTCAGCCGGCGAGCTTCGCCGACCTCGTGCGCGTACTGTGGTCCTCCTCAGCTGCCTCTGAAGATTGGAGAAGGTCGGCGATGTCGTCCCGCAGCTGGTGGTGCCCTCCGATGGTCCAGCCGAGCCCTGGAGGGGCTCCGGCGAGGTCGACGGAGGGGAGCTCCTGGCCTGGATGTGGGGAGGCCTCAGATGGCCTCCTCTTGACCTGCAAAGTAGCTCAAGAGCTTCGCGGGTCAGAGGGCAAAGTGCCTCGACCCGGTTAGGTGGGTGAAGGTGAGCTGTGGGTCGGGGCGAGCGAGCTCCGGCGAGCGGAGGACGGTGGAGCTCGAACCCCAGCTCCTGTGCGAGCTGGGTTGAACGAAGGGGCGGAGAAGGTGCGTGGAGGAAAGGCGAAGTGTGACTGTGCGTTCCGATGATCGAGAAGATACGCGATATGGTTGGAATCAAAGGAACTCGACAGAACTATAATTTGGGGGGAACAAGAAATTAAGCTAAATAGGCGAGCTAGAATGCTACCTGGGTGGAGTGGAAGACTGTGCTGAAGCTTAGGCAGCTCCTGGTCGTTGCCTCGAAGGTCGCCAAGGCCTGAGGCTCGAGCTCCTGCACGGGGCGGAGCACGGCGGCGCAACGTCGCCGGATCAGTGGTCCGGCCACCTCCTCCTCACTGCTACGAGGGCAATCGCGAGCTGTCACCTCAGGGATCGCTATGGAGGTCACGGGAGTGAGAGTGGAGAGCCAAAGATGGAAATGGAGTGCGGCGGAGCTCAGGTTATATATCACTAGGGGTCCGGCTAGAAGGGAGTCGGGCGTGAAGCTCGGAGCGCGGATCCCCATACAAACCTCCGGGCGATGATCTCGGATGCACGCAGAAGGATTAGGACCCGGGGTTTGCGCGAATGGCAGGCGGATCAGGCTGGGAAAAATAAAGAACTCGGGTCGACAGCCCGATCCGCGAAAGAGGAAGGTCCGCGGGGGGAGTTGACCGGGGGTCAACATCCCCCGTGGACCAATCAGGGAGAAGCCACGTATTTTTATTTTTGTTTCTTTATTTTAGGCTAGAAAATGATGGAATTAGCAAAAACGTAAAACATAAAATATTTTTATTTATTTTTCTCTATTTTTGGTGATTTTTAATTATTTTTGGAAATATAACTAAGGTATTTATGCTATATAGCTATATATGGGTATATATACTATATATGGGTTTTTTATTTTGATTTTTAATTAGTTATTTTTGTACAATTTTATTCCTATTTTATTTTTTATTTATTTATAGAATAAAATGAGGAATAAAAGTATATTTTTATTTTATTTTTATTATTTATACACATAGGTGAAATAAATATATATATATACAACTATGTACATGGCATATGTACAATATGTTTTTGTAATTTTAATTTTTGTTATTTTTATTTGATTTTTGTTGTGTTTCTTTTTATTTATTTTATTTAGAAAATATACCATAGAATATTCACAAAAAGTTTTGAAAATAAATACATTTATTTATAGGGTTAAATAAATAAAGGATGATGGTCTATGCACATGGTGGAGGGATATTTTTGCATTTTTTATTTTTAAATTTTTATTTTGTTTTTAAGAGTTTCTAAATACATACAAAATATGTACAAGCATATTTTTGGGTGAGGAAAATACAGTTTTATTTATTTACATAAATATTTCACACTAGAGCCCCTATCTCCCTTTACTTTGGTTTTTATGCGGTCAGGCCCATGCTGAGCCCTCCCTTGGGTTAGGTTGCTCAATATTTATTCTAAATATTTCCCTCTTTTTCTTTTTCATCTTTATTCTTTTATTTTTGCACAAAAACCATGCTAATTATATGTTTTTACAAGATGCATGCTTTTGCTAATTATTGATATTTACATATATCTACATGTATTTGCAAAGGTTTTTGTAGCTAAAATATAAGAATAAAGAGTGATGAATGGGTATTCATCACTAGCATATCAAAACGGTCCTCTGAAGTAGCAGGTTGTGATCCTTGGGTTTGTGTATGTCGGGACTCAGGTTGGGGTGGTGGCTTTTGTTGGTGTGATCCTTGCCCTTGGTGTTGGTCTTGACCTTATTGTCTCCATGAGAAATTTGAATGTGAGTGCCAGCCTGGGTTGTATGTGTTTGAGTGTGGGTTTCCTTGAACCCAATTGGCATTCTCGTATGGTTTAGGCGGTGTCTCAGAACGGTGAGGTGGGTGACAATAGAAGGCAACCGAACCTTCTTGAGGTGTGTAAGTCTGTACAATAGGCTGGTTAGTATAGTAGACCATTTGGTTAGGAGAAAAATATGAGTAAGATTGTGGGGTATTTACAACAGGTGGGTGGGTTGGAGTTTGTACAAATGCGACAGGTTGTGGGGGTTGTGGAGTAGATGAAGTTGCTCCTGGACGTTGCTAACATTTTGGTCTTTGTGGCTTTCCCTCTACCAATTTTGCAAGTTGTTCGACTTGTTTAACAATAACGTCCATTTTGTCTAACTTTTTGCAGACTAATTCCATTTCTAAGCTTGAAAGGTTCTCCCGATTCTCAGATGTGTAGGTCTTGACATTTTTGGATGGGTCGATTCTGCAAAAAGTTTTGATTGAGGCGTGGTTGAGAGAATTTTCGCTCATATTCTCAAAAAGTTGCCATGCACTGTATTCCTTAAGTCATCTCTAAGGCCTTGGTAAAATGTCTGGCATAGGTGCCACTTGGGAACATCATGATGTGGGCATTTCCTTAACATGTCATTGTACCTTTCCCATGAGTCATGAAACAATTCTCTTGGTTCTTGTGTGAAGGTCGTAATGGCTCTCCTTAAAGCATTTGTTCTACCAATGGGAAAGAATTTATTCACAAAGGTCTTTCCTTCCCCAAATTTCTTAACCACTGACTTGCCTTCTCTTTAAGAGAGAATGGAATAACTTAAGACGGATGTAGTCTTCACTTATGTCATGGTAGACCAAGGTGTCACTTATGGCTAGGAATTCATGGATGTGTTGGATGGGATCCTCTGCACTCTTTCCATAAAAGTGTGGGAGAAGAGAGATGGTATTCGGCTTTAACTCATAGTTCCTTTCCATGGGAGGGAGTTGGATCCATGGTGTGAGATGATGGAGACCGGGGTCATAATATTCACGAATGGTCTTTGGTCTCTCATTCTCTCTCTCTTTCTCGTCACATAGCAGCTAACTCTTCTCTCATTATGTTGAATCCTGCCAATAACTGTTGATTAATTGTATTTTGGTCGGTTGGTCCTGGGATTTGAAATTCATCATCTTCGATTGATCAAAGTCAGGTGGTGGAGGTGGTTGTGCCATCATAAATCTAGATGATGATGTAGAAAATCTTGCGGGAGTGATGAAGTTGGGGTTTAACAGTGGTGGTTGTTGAGATTGACGATCGTACATACACAATCAAACACAAAAACAATTCCGTTTGCACACTCAACACTGTGATGTGCTCTAATGAGCTTATCTTTTCAATTTTAAGGTGTTATCATCCAATCTTTAAAACACAATTACGCATACTAAAATGGTCCTCTAAATATGGGATTTGGGCTCTAGTGACCTAGTCTGCGTTGTGCTTCAATCACAATCACGTGTGCAAACCACAGTGCATCAACCAAGGTTCAAAAAATTTTTGTGAGATGATTTTTAAGGCGACCACTTGAGAATTAATTTTGATTTCAAAGAGAGTTTGAATGAGATTAGATCGATTCAAACAATCACGGTTTTAGTGTCTTATTTCTTTAAGCAGGGGGAGAAAACCACAGAAATGCAAATGATGTGTGCAGGGTTAGAATTGCATACCTAGCTCCCGCACTCTACTATGTAATATGCTTCGCAGAAATTTTAAATCTAATCAGGCACATGCAGTCCTAGAATGCTATGATCCTAGACACGTCTAGCAATATGCGTGCACAGAAGTGTTTTTGGTGTTTTTTTTGAAAATTTTTAATTTGTTTTGAAAATCGCCTAGATTACAAACAAGTAATCTAAATACAGTGCAAGAAATAAAACCTAAGTTATTACAAAAAAATACGGAGGGGTTGAGAAGAGAAGAATGTCCAGTCCAAGTTACAGATCAACATAAAAATACAGGGAAATTCAAATTAAATACGAAATGAAAAAGCGATAAAAAAAATATTTTTTGTCAAATCGGCGTGTGGTCCTAGATAGATACACCTGATGTCAACGGATCTAGGGTGATTGTTGACGAATCCGAAAATGCCGGTTTTAAAAATGTATTTTTATCGTGTCGTGCGTTGTAGGCGGCAATCGGAAACGGTCAAGAAAATACCACGAACAAGTTAGTCAATTTTTAATCGTGTGGTTTTATGTTTATTTTACTTGGGCAAGTCCCAAGGTCGATCACAAGGAGGAAAAGGAACAACCTAGAGTTGAATCTATCAAAGTTCGTGTTCGGTTTTCAAGGCGGTCTTTTTCTGGAATTTTTAATGCAATATAGGGTGCAATATGCAAATTCGACCTTATTTTAGGGACTAAAATATGAATTACGTCCAAACGATGTCCGAAAAATACGATACTTGGCCGAGATGTAAAATATGATGAAATTAGTGCACTGTAATTTTTTTGGAATTTTTGGATGAAATATTAATTTTTTATGGATTTTTAAATGCAAACAGAATGATTCTCAAATTTAATTATAATAAATATCAAACCTACGTATTTTCGAGAACCAACATTATCTAAGATCTATCACTAAGTGACTGATATCTAAAAATTCCTAATCCTCAAAAATGTGAGATCTAATACCTATTAAAAATTAAATAGTGAAATATGCAAAATGGTTTTTACAAGGCAAAATATGCATGCAAATGCAAATCCTTTTGGGTACAATGTCAAGCACAATTAATTCTTACAATAAGTGATTTTTCAGGGATTTTTAGAGCAATGGTCAATCAAAGATGAATTTTAGAGCAAGAGATGGGCAAACTATGTAAATGTCCACAAAACAATTATTTATTAATTAACCATCCATCACAAAAATGCCCACAATATGTCAAAGTGTAGAGAATGAGCAAGAGACGGTCGAGGTGACGGCCGGAGCGAGCAGCGGCGCTGGTGGCTGGGGCTGCGACGAGGCGGAAGAAGCCTCGGATCACGCCGGTGGGAGGGCCTCGCGGTTGTCACGCCCGGAGACGATGGACTTCGATGAAGATTGGCGGATGATGGAAGTCGACGGGGTGGCGTTGGTTAAATAGGATCGGGCGACCGACGAAGGAAGTTTGAGCGTGAGATTTGGGGGTTCGTCGGCGATGGAAACAATATA